>JAPPVO010007294.1:0-31481 GCA_030407325.1 Camellia japonica
ATCTCAGCGACAGATCTCAGGCGTGTCCAGTTCTGATCCATATCGAAAATAGTTTTGAAAAGTTTTAATAAAGATGACTTTGTTCAAATAAATCTTTTTACAACCAAGACCATTTCTGGACCAAAACGGAAAATTTTCAGTACCACAACCTTCAATTTCATTGATTTCAAATAGAGTTCTCCTGCTCTTACATACGATTGAAGTTGCTTTTTTATTACATTCATAAAGAAAACTTGAAAGTACTAATAAAGCAATAAATCCGGGGCATGGTCGAGTCAAATGTCCCTGCGCCCCCTCCCAGAGCTAGTTGAAGCCTCTGATACCAAGCTAGGCCCAATCTGTGCCTCCTCATTGAGCCAGTTCCAGCACTCGTCAGACAAAGTGTAATTAAAAGTGGGAGCGGGGACAAGGAGTTCTCTAGTCCTCCACGCGGCGGCCTGCCGGATGAGCTGCGTGCCTCCAATCGGAAATGTAGCCGGATACTCCATCCCCTCCGGCGGACAAGTCTGATCGTGGCCAAACTGCGCGCGGATACGGAATGGAAAATAGAACACGCAGTGATTCAAGCCAATCAATCGAATTCCAGTCTGCCGAGACATGCTATAACTCATCGCCGGGAGATTGAGCCAAGGAATCGCAAACAATATTGTCTGCGGACAAGCTGCACATCCATTCGAACCACCAACCCTCATCAAGGGCATCAACGGCGTTGCCGAAAGAAGTAGCCGCGAGCTGAATATGCCGGACAAGAGTCCACAACCTGCAGTTTATCCATCAACCATACCTGGGGAGGATGAAAAATGAGAGAGAATAAAGAATAGAGAGATGTATGATGAGAGAAAAAGTGAGAAAAGGGTTTTGTGAGAAAAAACCGAGCTTGAGAGCTGAGTGACGTGAGCATATATATGCGAGATGGGGTGGAAGCATTACCTGTAGTAGTAGCGGGCTCCCCGCAAACCTGGTTGTCTCTCGACGATAAAAGGCGTCCAAACCGATCAGTGTCTCAGCCAAAGTCATGGCAATGCAGCTCTTGCCCTCCTTCAAACCTTGGACAACCTCGATCAATCGAACACTAGATCCTCCAGAGCCTGAAGCAAACAGGAAATGAGCTAATGCACACAAGCAAAGGGCATGTCGTCGAAAGCCTTGCCAATGATGGTCACCACGGTCACCGGCATCAGAAAATCGATAAACCAGGCTAGGAATATCCAGCATTCCATCACGAATCAGGGATCGAGCATTGTACATGGTAAGGCCACACATTCGTCCTAAGGCTTGGGCATGGCCGAAATTGAGTTGAGGCAAAATTTCCTCGCCACGTTCGCACTCCATTAGAGCTTGGAAATCTTCGAAGGTAGGACACACCTCTTGCCCGCTAAAGCTAAAGACGTGTGTCACCGGATTCCAAAACCTTGCCGCGGCATGAAGAAATGAAAAATGCAGCGGGGTACGACGCAAAGTGAATAGTGCGTTTATGCCAAAGGCCCGGAAATTCAGCTTTTCCGAGCCATCCAAGTTGTTAATCCAAGTTGCGAGATTTTGGGCAAGGAATTCCTCCATTTGGAGCAGATCAGTTTAGAAATGAAGAAAACTACGAAGCTAGAGTCTTTTGTAGGAGATAAGGTTGAATGGAGGACAGGTGTCAGCATTCTGCTGGTCCCTCCCATTCTTGGCCGACCGGCTAAATAGATTGCCGACCGGCCATTTGTTTTGGCCGATAGATATTGTTTCGGCCGATGGCCTTTGAATACGGCCGGTGGACTTTTAGCTAGGCCGGTGGTTCCCCCCCTTGCCCTCTGAGCTGTTTATGCTAAGAATTTGGGAAATCCCACCACTTCCAATACCCTCCAGTGATTAATCCTCACGAGCGGGCACCCATTTGTTTATCGAGTTGTTGTATATTTGTTTATCGAGTTGTATTTCACTCTCTTTAAGTCTTTGTATTGTTTATCGAGTTGTACTCGCGCCTACTTGGTCATAACAAGTCCCCCTGTTTTGCTTATCGAGTTGTAATTGGTTTACTACCTGATTATTACGATGCGATGCTTTGTTTTCAAGACACAGTTTCAATTTCAGTCACATTGCTGTGTGATGCCTTGCGATGCGATGCATAGAACATGCAAATGTAACACCTTTTGAACAACTAGCCGTTTCATTTCCATCATGTATCTCTAAAAAAAAAGAAGAAGAAAAATTTGCGATTTCAAAAAAAAAAACAGAACTTGCCTGAGGCAATGCAATGTGCTTAAACTCCTAATAAAAAGGGAAAGTAAAACAGGAAAATAACAGGGCCCCAGGGTACCGGAATGGATGCCGGGAACCTCCCCTTGTGGTCGTTGTGCCTTTCGCGCCCTTGTTCGGGTCAATTGTGTGGTTTGGCACCTTCATTATTCAAGACAATACAAGGAAATGCACTGTCAGAATGCAAGTGGAGCTTCGAGTTGACCTCGTACCACAACTTTCGCGAGCGATGCTCGGAACATGCGAAGGACGTTCCTTCCCGTATCCTTTTATACCTTGTGAATTCCCTAAATCATTTCAATCATAATGTGTTGCAGTACGTTGCATTCCAGCATCATGTTTACCATGATCAATTTCAAGTTCCTTTATTTATACACATTGCGTGCATGCGTGCATTGCTTTACTGATATGTGTTCAAGTTCCCTTTTATACACATTGCATTGTATGCGTGCTTTGCTTTACTGATATGTGTTCAAGTTCCTTTATTTATACACATTGCGTGCATGCGTGCATTGCTTTACTGATATGTGTTCAAGTTCCTTTTTATACACATTGCGTGCATGCGTGCATTGCTTTACTGATATGTGTTCAAGTTCCCTTTTATACACATTGCGTGCATGCGTGCATTGCTTTACTGAAATGTGTTCAAGTTCCCTTTTATACACATTGCATTGTATGCGTGCTTTGCTTTACTGATATGTGTTCAAGTTCCCTTTTTATACACATTGCATTGTATGCGTGCTTTGCTTTACTGATATGTGTTCAAGTTCCCTTTTTATACACATTGCATTGTATGCGTGCTTTGCTTTACTGATATGTGTTCAAATTCCTATATACACATTGCATTGTATGCGTGCTTTGCTTTACTGATATGTGTTCAAGTTCCTTTATATACACATTGCGTGCACGTGTGCATTGCTTTACTCACATGTGTTCAAGTACCCTTATATACACATTGCGTGCATATGTGCATTGCTTTACTCACATGTGTTCAATCCTACTATCTTGCTGTACACATTGCATGCATTGTTATGCACTTTCGACTGCATTGTCATGCATGTTGCTAACAATATCATATCTGTTAAGTTTGTTTTCTTTGCAGGCACGATATTGTATGTACGGCTCATTTGAGGCCGGTGCAACCGGACGAGCCGCACAGGTATTGTATCCTCCGAGTGAGACGTATTGAGAATTTCATAATTCTCTTACATCCTTTCTGCATTGTAGTGTAGTTTGGTATATGCTAGCTTATAACTGTCGCATGCGTGCTTCATTACAGCTTTCTTTGCATGATCATAAGTTATGCTTGGCTTCTTGCATTTGTCTTGCACTTTGCCCCTGCCTTTAGGCGCATACCTTGTTTGTCTTGCATGTTTGTCCAAGTCTTCGGCCTTGTCAAAAATGGGTCGTCTCTGGGCTTTGACATTCACTCCCGTCGTTGTTATGACTTTCGAGTTCTGTCAAAGAGGGGCAACTGTAGACACCCCATTTTTGACTGTCCTCAAGACTTGGACGTCACCGCTTGAACACTCGGTGATTATCCATGTTTGTGTTCGTTTTGAGTTCCCGGAGGTCCCGGCTGCGCGTCGTGCCTCAGGACCTCTCAACCGGCTTGTTCTGTGCTTGGTTTTACACCAAGACTTGTGTGTTTTTGAATTTGAGGGTAGGGGGGCCTTGTTAGCCATCCCTGAAGCCCACCGGCTACCCCCACACCACACCGGCACTCCCTTTTAGCCATCGGCACTGTTTTCTCAAAAACTTTGACCGGTCGGCACTGTATGTTGCCGACCGGCACTTTTTTGTGCCGGTGACTGTTTTGGCCGGCCGGCGTGTACCCTTTACACCCCTGAGGCGTGGTGCATGCCAGCTGTGCCAGCTGGAATGCACCATCACTCATCCCCGTGCACAGGAGTGACTCCTTTGCACCTTTGCACCCTTTAAGCTTCTAGAAGCTTGCACCTTTGGCCAAGCTTCTTGGAGAAGCTTGGCCAGCTGTTTTAGCTTCCTCTAGAAGCCTTGCACCTCTTTGCCCCTTTGACCCTTTTCCCTTTGCTTAGCCATTAAGTTATATAGCTTTCCTTGGCCTATATAAGCACCACCCCTCTCCCTTTGAGGGGGGTTAGCCATTTTCAACACAAAACCAGAGCTTCTATATCTATACATCTGTGTTATACTCTCTCTCTCTCTCTATATCTCACTCTCTCTCATCCTTGTGTATGTGTTTTGAGCCTAAATAGTGTGTTTTTACCTCATTTTTGCACTAATACACACACCATTACACCTTATTTCGAGATTGAGGGACTTGGAGGGTTGTTTGTTGTGATTTTGGACTGGTTTTGATCATTAGAGGAGGGCTGCACCACTTGTTCTTCAAGGAGTCTTCAAGGGTAAGCATGTTGCTTTAGTTTCCCCAAACTTGCACTAGCTTTCTACCTATCTTGCTTTGTGTTTTTGGCTTTGTGTTCAACATGAAAAAGTCTTATATTTTCTTGCTTTAGAACCTCCATTAAGGTCGCTTGGGGGTTTGAGCACAAACTCACCCTCTTAGGCCTTGTTTGGCCTTTTTGGTGCTTCCATTATTAGGCCTTGTTTGCTTGTGTGTTTGTTTCTTTTCACCACTAAAAATCAGTGGATTTTCAGTGGTAAGGAGGTTGGTTTGAAGTCATGAAAAGGGGAGGGACACCCCTCTCCCCTTTGTCCCTCTTTGGTCTTTACTTTGGCTCACGTAGTAGCATGCATTTTTAGCTTTATATGCCTTCATCTCAGAGCTTATTTGGGTGTTTTGGACCATATATCATCACTGTTTTTGGTTGGTTTTATGGTCCTTAGCATGCTTCTTATACTTGCTTTGTAATGCTCTAGTTTGCCTAGAAATGAGCCATGAGTTTAGGCCATGTTTCTTGCATGTATGAGCCTCACTTCATGAAGATATTAGCATCATTTTGCCATGCCTAGAGGCTGAAGGCCACTGATTTTGTCACCTTGGCATGCTTGACATGTTTGTTTTGCATGATGGCTTGTTAGTCTTGAGCATATGATCCATGAACATGCATTGGTTAGGCTATTTAAGTGATTTGGAGTCCTTTCATATGCTATTCCAGTCCCTATACCAGGTTTATATGTCTCCATTTGTCATGCCTTTCATGCTTTGAAGTATTGGTCTCTTATGCTTTAAAAAGGGTGTTGTGCATGCTTGCATGTTTAGAGCATTTTGGGGCTGTCATACCAAGGTTTTTGGGTGTATTTATGCATGATGGAACTCTGTTTTTGCTTACATAATTCATGTCATGAGTGGTCTTGGTAATGGTGGAGGAGTGTTCCCTTTTGGTGCCCTAGACTTGGCCCCATTTGGTTTGCATATTGGCATGTACATTGGTCACAATCTTGGGTGTTTTGCCACTATTTTGGGTTGGTTTGAGGGCTGCCCCATTGTAGTTAAATCCACCATTGCATGCTTGCCTCATGTTTGTTGCTTAATTGATTCATTAAGTATTGCTACATGTTAGTCCTATCGCCTAAATTGCCCATGTTTGCATTGCATTTGCACCTTGCATGTTTGTAGACACCCCATTTTTGACCGTCCTCAAGACTTGGACGTCACTGTTGGAACACTCGGTGATTATCCATGTTTGTGTTCATTTGGAGTTCCCGGAGTTCTCGGCTCGCACGCCTTGCCTCAGGACTTCCGAACTCGACCGTTTTGTGCTTGGTTTTGCACCAAACACTTGTGCTTTGCCTTGGAAGGGCAGGGAATGCTTTGTGAGGCATCCCCACATACCACCGGCTGTGGCTAGAGGCCACCGGCTGGCTGGTGTTGCCATCGGCACTTTATTGTGCCGACCGGCACTAAGTTTTGTCAAAATGACACTCTTTGCCGGCCGGACACTGTGTAGTTGCTTTATGAGATATTTTCAGACAGCTGTATAGTTTTGGTTCCCCTCCATACACGTGTATGGAGGGATGACCCTCTTAGTTAGCTTAGCTTGTAAACTTTGCAAGCTTTGCTTGCCTATAAGAGGACCACTCCTCTTCTTGGCTTAGGGTTACAAAATTTTGGCCATTTTAGACAGACCAAGCTCTGGTTCTTAGGGTTAGGATAAATACACCTCCTATCTCTCTTCTTCCCTCTTGTTTTGTATACTAGGTGTTAGTGTCACACTTTTACTCACCAACACCTAGTGTTTCACCTTCCTTGGATTCTTGAAGGTCCAGAGGTCTGTTTTGAAGCTTTGAAGCTGGTTTGGTGCTCAAGGAAGCCAACACATCATCTTTGTTGAAGAGGCTCCAAGGGTAAGACACTAACTCTCTTTTTACGCCATTTTTGCACCTTGTTTTTACCTAGTTTAGAACTGTTTTTGTGCTTAGTGACTAACACATAAAAGTTCTGTTTTTTAAGCCTCTTTATTGTTTATTAAGAGTGTTTTGTGGTTTGAGCAAGTTTGACCACCCTTAGGCCTTGAAAAGGGCCCTTTTTGTGCTATTTTGTGGGAGATCCGAGACTTTGGTGCTTGGACCTCTCCACCACTGAAATCTTGAGGGATTTCATTGGTGGAGATGGTGCCTTGAAGTCTCCAAAAGGGGAGGGCCACCCGCTCTCCTTGATGTCCTTGAAAATGACAAGATTTGGCTTCTTGAGGGAGCTTGTGTTTGAGTGTGTGTTGAGCATGTTTGGTTTGTTTTTTATGCTTATATTGCCATGATATAACATGATTTTAAGTTGGTTTTGGTCCCTTCTGCATACTTAGCATAGTTGCCATATAATGCCTTGTATTGCCTTAACATGCCATAGGTTGTTAGCCCTAATTTGAGCATGCTTTAGGCTTAGATTTGTGAATGTTTCGTGCTTATTTTGCCATGTTTTAGCTCTGTCCATAGTCATTTGGGTTGATCTTGGCATGCATTATATAGCTCCTTTGCATTTTAGGCTTGCTAGCCTTTGAGCATGCATGCGTAGCATGTGTTGCTTACCTCATTTTGATAGTTTGGAACCATTTAAAATGCTATTTCAGTCCCTTTGGTGTGCTTGTATGCTTGCCTTAGTGGCCTCTTTAGTGCTTTGAAAGCATGTGTTGAATGCTCCATGTTTTGGCCTTAATGCATGCCTTTGATTTCAAGCCTCTTAGATGCCATCTAAGTGGTCCTTTGGGCCTAATTTGACATGCTAAAAATCTGTGTTGGGTTGATCAATGCATGCCATAATTGCCTTGCATAGGTGTGGTTCAAAGCCTCATAGACTTGCTTTGAAGACTTGGGCCATTTGTTGCATGTTTAGCTTGCTTTGTTGCATGATTTGACATCATGTTTCGCATGATTTTCAGAGCTTTATATGCATGCTAATTATCCATGTTTAACTCATTTCAAGTGTGCTTGAGAGTTGCCATGATTGTGCTTAAGTGTTGGTGCCTTAACTTGTGCATGTGTGCATGTGTGTTTGGCCCCCCTTAACTTAGCATTTTGGCCACTGATTTTAGGACTATTTGAGTTGCCTAATTCATGTATAAGACCATCCTTCCATTGGTTTGCATGCTTACCTTGCATGCTTGCTTGAACCCTTTGCATGAACATATTGCATAGTCCATGTTGCATGCCTAGTTGACATGTTTAGGGTTGCATTTGCATTGTGCACGTTTGACCTCTTGAAGTGGAGTATGATAGAGGTTGAGCATCCTTGTTTGCTTGTTTGCATTGCATGCATTTGAAATCAAAGTTGCACTCTTGGTTCTTTGGGCCATCATGCATAGAAATGCGTGATTGGTGGTCCGGGAATCGAGACACATGCCCCCTTGAGTCAAAAACATGATAAGGGGTGTGTATAGTGCATAAATATCTTGAATTGCATTGCCATGCAAGTTTTGCCCTCTGTTGCTGTGAGTTGCAGGTTCTGCAGGTATTTTGTGCCGGCCGGCAGTGTTTAGTGCCGACCGGCAGTCAATTTGCAGCCGATGGATAAATGCAGTGCCGGTGGCCTCCTCCTTCAGCCGGTGGTGTCCTACCCCAGCCGGTGGTGATCCCTAGTGCCCTGAGAGTCACTCCTGGGACTTTGTCAATTTTCTGAGGAGGAGAGCAGAGGAAACAGAGGCAATCCGTGCATGGCAGTGCGATTCCGAGCCAGTCCCGAGCGCGTGTTGCATCTGGTCCTCATCCCGAGGCGATTTCTGTTTAATTAGATTAATTATTTTATTTAAAATTAGTTGATTTGTAATATTTTAATTGGCTTGCGTAGTTAGTTAATTTGTATATTCTTTCGGTCCCTCCGAGTGAGGGCATAATTGTAATAATGTGTGTGAGTGGGTGTAGTCTTCCAATCCCACTTCTTTCTCCCTTTTATTTACCCGCTTATGTTGGTAGATTAGGGCACATTTAAATTAGCATACCTTATGCAATGCATGCGTGCATCCATGCATTTGTTAACATGCATCGGGCTCGGTACATCATATAAACTGCATTGTATTTCAAATCTGACTTGAATACGTGTCACTCGTGCATTTCACATGCCATGTTTAGGATAGCCGAGCTTGTCTAATTGCACTCTATATGCGTCGCATTAGTCATCTTAACATGAGCTAGGGACATGCATGTCTGCTAACTAGTTTCTGTTTTGGCACGGAGTACGATGTAAGTATTTTACGCTTTAGCATATCGCATGCGTGTGAATGTTGCCATGACAGTATACTTACCATGCGGCTAAGTGCTTACATGAGATAAACTGTTTGAATGCCTGTGGGTGGAGGTTGGGTTGCTTGAGTTGGAAAACTCATTGAAATCCGTATTTTAGCCTACTTACGAGTAGCAAAACCCGAAACGCTTTCAAAACAAACGGATATGCAATGTTTATTCCCAAATTAGGCAATCTAGTCTATACTTGTTTGTTGCGCGCATAACATAGTAATTCTAGGCTAATAACCAGTATAAGAGCATGTAATGTTTTCAAAATCGGATATCACGGTTAGTAGAGGCCGGTCTTCGGACCGGGCGAAAGGGGGTGCTCATAGCTGACCTTCCCCGATCGTACCCAAGCTCCCGAGCCAAGACATTTGGTGATGACGGACACGTGGCCTTCGGCACCGAGTCAGGGTTTCCTAAATTTCCCATTTTAAAAATATTTAGGTGGCGACTCTGTAATCTGGCAAAGCAGTCCATGTTTGGCACTTCTTTTCAAAAATCTGTTTTTCTCAAAAACGATTTGCCAGAGTTGGACTCTTTGGTTCAGATTTAGAACCGTAACGCAAAAGGGAGTCCAAACTGTAGCGAGGTCCCCCGCGGGCTTGTTACAATGTTGCATTACATTTGGCATGTTGGCATTTTAGTATTAGGTTGCATCATGGAGCCATGTTTGCATAACATGCATTGCATTACTTGGTTTGGGGTGTCAAACCAAGTGTAAGGGTTGAGATGAGTTCATACTACAAGTGATGCAACTTGTCTCAACTCATGGTCACTAAGGCCCTTGATCTTGACATGATAGGGACTTAGTTCTCATTTGTGTGTTGCATGCATATTGACATTGAAATGCAATCTTGGTTCCTTAGGCTATCATGCACCAAGATGCATAATTGATGGCCCAAGAACCAAGGGTCATGCTCCCTTGAGTCCCAAACATGATAGGGAAGCATTGGCCATGCTTACATATGCCTAAAAATTCATGCCATGCACGCTTGTCTGCTGCTGCTGTCAAAACTGTCTCCTGCAGGAATTTTGTGCCGACCGGCACTATATGGGTGGCCGATAACATCATTGACAGCGGTGGCTATTGTACGCGGCCGGTGGCCATCCCTCCCAGCGATGATGTTCTGCAATGCTCATAGAAGGTTCTCTGGGACTTTGACAGTTTTCAGAGAAGAAAAGGCAGTAAAACAGAGGCAACAGTGGCACGGTGCGGACTTTCCGGGCAAGTCGGATTCAAGCATGCATCATTCACGCATCCCGAGGCGGGCGGCTGTGGCCATCTTTTCTTTTTGCATTTATTTGATAATTAGAATTTCTGTAATAATTGATTTATTCTGCATTTGGACTGTATTATTTTGGGACTGTATTATTCTTTTGGGTCCCTCTGTGCGAGGGCAAAATTGTAATAAGTGTGGGTGAGTGTGTGTATGTCTTCCAACCCCCATTTCTTTCTTCCCTTTTATTTACCTGCTTATGATGGTAGATTAGGGCATATTTAAAATTAGCATACCTTATGCAATGCATGCGTGCATCCATGCATTTGTTGACATACATCAGGCTTGGCACATCATACAAACTGCATCGTACTTTCAATTCCAAATTGAATACGTGATAGTTGTAGCATTTCACATGCCATGTCTAGGATAGCCGGGCCTGCCTAGATTACATCTTTGCATGTGTTGCATTAGACATTTCAGTATGCTTAGGTCCATGCATGGTTTCTAATAAGCTTCTGTTTTGGCTTGGAGTACTAGGTGAGTTTTTATGCTTTAGCATCCTCGCATGCGTGTGAATGTTGCCATGACAGCACGCTTACCATGCGGCTAAGTGCTTACGTGATATTACTGTCTGAATGCCTGTGGGTGGAGGTTGGATTGCTTGAGTTGGGAAAATTCGTTGAAATCCGTGTTTTAGCCTACTTGCAAGTAGCAAATTCCAGAGCATTTTCAAAACAAACGGATATGCAATGATTATTTCCGAATTAGGCAATCTAGTCTATACTTGTTTGCTGTGCGCATAACATAGTAATTCTAGGCTAATAATTGGAATAAGAGCATGTAATGTTTTCAAAATCGGATATCACGGTTAGTAGAGGCCGGTCTTCGAACCGGGCGAAAGGGGTGCTCATAGCTGACTTCCCCGATCGTACCCAAGCTCCCGAGCCAAGACTACTTTGGTGATGACGGACACGTGGCCTTCGGCACCGAGTCAGGGTTTCCTAAATTTCCCATTTTAAAATATTTAGGTGGCGACTCTGTATCTGGCAAAGCAGTCCATGTTTGGCACTTCTTTTCAAAAAAAAAATTGTTTTCTCAAATGATTTGCCAGATTTGGACTCTTCGGTTCAAATTACGAACCGCAACAAAACAAAAGCAGGGGAGTTCGAGCTGTAGGGTGAGGCCCCCTCGCGGGCGCGTCTACAGTTGGCTTGACAAAACTGGAGTTTACCCCGACGCTTCTAGCATTGGTCTGGTGCTTGTACACCTACATATATATATGAGCAGTGAGCTAAAGCCCAGTGAATAACATAGTGCGTAAAGAGGTTTAGAATGAATGTCCTTACAGTAATGAAAACAGTTCGTTAAATCAGTATATCAGTTGTTCAGTACAGTAAATAGTCATATGTGGTACATCCATTAGCATAACAGTAAACAGTAGGTCTTAAAAGACCGAACAGTAAATGATGGCCATCAATCGGTATACAGTAGTGGTTCCAACAAGGGAACCGACAGAGATCTCTGTAACAGTAACAGTCAGTAATAGTAGTTGCTAAGGATGCCACAATACAGTTCAGAATATAGGACATACATTCATTCAGTTAACAATATCAGTTCAGAAAGCAGTACAGTTTAGTTGTTCAGAAGATAATCATTTTGAACATATCTTTACACAGTTGTTACTCACAGAGTTCTGGGCTACAGTAGGCTAGAGCGTCTCCTCGAAATGCCAACCCTAAACAGTACAGAACGAATTCAGTTAACAATATCAGTTCAGAAAGCAGTACAGTTTAGTTGTTCAGAAGATAATCATTTTGAACATATCTTTACACAGTTGTTACTCACAGAGTTCTGGGCTACAGTAGGCTAGAGCGTCTCCTCGAAATGCCAACCCTAAACAGTACAGAACGAACACACACTAAGCTACACAGTTGGGAAGGATAATAATAATTTAATCCCTAATTTGCCTCGGTGTGTTCTACATCTATATCCTCATTAAGATGTCTTAAACTAGGCCTAAGAATGCCTAGGATGGGATGAGGATGCAAAGATGTATTCATAAAACATTTTCAGAATTTGCAGTGAAACAGGGTCCCGCTCGAGCGCATAATTCTCCGCTCGAGCGGACATACAGACAACGGTTCACGCTCGAGCGTCAACTTACCCGCTCGAGCGGACCAAAAAGTACTAGATAGGTGAAATTCACGCTCGATGCCCGCTCGAGCGTGTCACTCAGTCCTCCGCTCGAGCGTACATTCCTCCGCTCGAGCGGACTGATGAACAGTGCAAGATGCTGGGAGCTCGATTTTCCCGCTCGAGCGGCACTTCCCCCGCTCGAGCGGAAGACCAAAATCTGGAAATTCCAGATTCGAGTCCCAAAATCAAAATCAAGTTTAGATGCATAAAATTCGATCCTCTTGGGCCAATTTTCTGGAAAACCTAAGTAAACTCATAGAACAACATGCTACAAAGGTCAATTTGAGGAATCAAGGCCCAAGGGTGTTTCAATTAAACTCATTTTCAAACTCATTTTCATGAACAATGTTCAAACATGACATGCATGCATTCAAACCAATTTAAAGCTTTAATGCTTGCTCAATTGAGCTCATTTCTTGAAGAACTTGTTGTAATCATGGATTATGATCAAAAGATAGACATGCATGCAAGGTTTCCATGAAATCAAGCTCAAAACTCTTCAATATACACATGCATGCAACAATTAAGTTTTATATCGACACTATCAAACCAATTCATGCCTTAACTCTACAATTTGACATGAGTCATGCAAGAACAAACTTAAATACAACAATGAGGGGTTCAATTACCTTACCTAGGTCTTGTAATTCAAGTGTAGGAGCTTAAATATGAAATCTATACTTCAATCCTCTCAATTTCCAAGCAAGACCAAGCAAAATGAGATGAAAACACTCTCACTCCCTATTCTCCCTCTCTCTAGTCGGCAAAACAATGAACTTGGCTGAGCAAAATGTTCTGTTTCAAGTGTAATGAAATTCAAAAGATTGAGATAGTGGGCCACTAGGATGGCAATATGGTAAATAAGGCAACTTGTTTAACTTAGCTTATTTTATTCTAATTTAATCATACAAAATCAATTTTCAATTAATTACACCATAAAATCACATAAATTCTCATCATCCGAAAACACTAATCGATTTCCGGTTCGGCCGCCGATAAGGCCTTCAATTAGCAGTTTAAACACAAAGACATGTACAGATAATTTGGCAAGCAAATAGATAGAATTCAATTTAACTAACATATACTCAGTCAATCAGTTTCAGATTTCAGTCTCTCAGTTCAGTATTTCGATTACTTCAGTTATCAATCAAAATTAGTCTCGGTTTAGCCATAGTCGGTAATTAATCGGTAATCAGTGTGAGGGTTATTACACTCGATTATGTCCAAAATCCAACATCTTCCGTTCTTCAAATGGCCGTCCAAGATGGTGGGACCTCCTGACACAAGAAGGCGGGACAAGCGTTGTGAATATCACAAAGATCACAGTCATGACACGGACAGTTGCTACGCCTTGAAAAACCATATTGAGGAATTGGTGCAAGATGATCGGCTCCAGCAACACATCCGGAAGAGCACAATCAAAACTGTCGCCCTTCGACAGGAGTCACCTCCCCTCGGCGTTATACATATGATATACAGCCTTCCGTCGCCACGTACCATACACGCAATTCATTCAGCCCCCCAGAAGCAACGCACGCAAACGAAACACCCCACGAAGCTCCGAGCATTACCTTCAACTATTCTGATCTTGTCGGCATAACGCTTCCCCATATTGATCCATTGGTCATTGAACTACACGTGAACCGATTCACCGTTGAACGCGTCCTCATAGACCAGGGGAGCACTTCGGAGGTCATGTATTACGAGACCTTCATCAAACTCGGCTTCAACGAATCAGACCTGTCTCCGGCTCCTCATCCATTATTCGGCTTCAACGCAAATCCTGAGTACCCGTTGGGGAAAATCACGTTACCTGTTCGGGCGGGCTCCCAGACAGTGGATGTAGAATTCTTGGTCGTCAAGCTCCCTTCGCCGTATAACCTCATCATGGGGCAAACTTGGTTGCATACTATTCATGCCGTGCTAAGCACCTATCATCAGCTACTACACTTCCCGACCGAACACGGCGTTGAGTAAATTCGGGTTCCGGCAATCTGCACAAACATGCTATCTCCTTTCTGAAAAGACACCAACGGAGACGCAGGTCAACTCCACGGAAGTGTCGAATCATCACAATCTCGATGATGTCGGATGGCTCCCTGACGAAAAGTCACGGAAGCTCTAGGCGATACCAGCAGCAGCTTCCCAAGACGTATGCTTAACGCATCCAGCTACGTCGCTACACGCCAGGAAAGTTGCCTCTGAAGGTATTTCCGGATGATAGAAGGCCGGATGATAGAAAACTAGGCACGCGGCCTTGCTCCTAACGTACTTGCGCAAATTCTATCATCAAACTTGACCTGTGGGGAATGATATTGGTTCTGAATGGCTCATCATGTACACTTTCCACTTCTGTAATGCAAAGATTCCTGTTTACTCACCGTGCAATCCAGTTTAAGTGTTCCAAATAAAGTCTCCAGATTCGGAGCCCCATCGGCGCATGACGTCTTTGGGCCGATGAAGCCTCCGGATTCGGAGCGCCCTTCGTGGATGTCACGATTGGCCAAATAGTCTCCGGATTCGGAGCCCCATCGGCGCATGACGACTTTGGGCCGATAAAGCCTCCGGATTCGGAGTGCCCTTCGTGGATGTCACGATTGGCCAAATAAAGTCTCTGGATTCGGAGCCCCATCGGCGCATGACGTCTTTGGGTTGATAAAGCCTTCGGATTCGGAGCGCCCTTCGTGGATGTCACGATTGGCCAAATAAAGTCTCCGGATTTGGAGCCCCATCGGCGCATACCGTCTTTGGGCCGATAAAGCCTCCGGATTCGGAGCACCCTTCGTGGATGTCACGATTGACCAAATAAAGTCTCCTGATTCGGAGCCCCATCGGTACATGACGTCTTTGGGCCGATAAAGACTCTGGATTCGGAGCGCCCTTCGTGGATGTCACAATTGGCCAAATAAAGTCTTCGGATTCGGAGGCCCATCAGCGCATGACGCCTTTGGGCCGATAAAGCCTTCGGATTCGGAGCGCCCTTCGTGGATGTCACAATTGGCCAAATTAAGTCTCCGGATTCGGAGCCCCATCGGCACATGACGTCTTTGGGCCGATCAAGCCTCCGGATTCGGAGCGCCCTTCGTGGATGTCACGATTGGCCAAATAAAGTTTCCGGATTTGGAGCCCCATCAGCGCATGACGTCTTTGGGCCGATAAAGCCTCTGGATTCGGAGCGCCCTTCGTGGATGTCACGATTGCCCAAATTAAGCCTCCGGATTCGGAGCGCCCTCCAGTGAACATTTACACATCTCCAGATTCGGAGCCCCATTGGCGCATGACGTCTTTGGGCCGATAAAGTCTCCGGATTCGGAGCCCCATCAGCGCGTGACGTCTTTGGGCCAATAAAGCCTCCGAATTCGGAGCGCCCTCCAGAATGAAAACATTTACACATCGAAGCAGGGATATGTAGGTTGAACCAGTACAACCGCATGAACAAGACAAAACGTTCCAGCATTCAAAATAAGATGCTCAATTCAGCATACAAAAATTCAGAATGAAATAAACTTTTAGAATGAAACATTTTATTCGATCAAACAGTAATTACAAAAAATGCAATCCGCGTTCAAAGCATTACAATGTCTATACGGCGTCGCGTGGGTACAAGCGACAGCCCCGAATCAACGCCCGCTGATTAGAGAGCACCCGCAACTTGAAATGCTTTGATCTAACCTCGCTTGGATCCACGATTCGCAACGACGATACAATAACCCTTCAGGCGGGGACCTTTGACACCATAGACAATGTCAAGGCCAAGATCCAAGACAAGAAAGGAATTCCCCACAAAAGCAGTAATGCTCAATGGTCGCGGCGCTACGTCGGCCTCATTTCTCGGTCGCGATTGCGGAGAGCTTCGCCTTTGCTGTTTTTCCCTTTGAGGTGATCCGCTTTGACGACTTAGAGGCTGACGTTTTTCCCGTTTTTTCAATGCCCTACCTCCCGCGCGAATGGTTTCTCTGCTGCGATTCATTACAATGTCAAGCTCAGCCAGAGTCCGAGCTTCTCCTCTGCTGCTGAAGAAAAACTCCATTCGACATTCACACTCATCTAACCCCACGCAACAAAATCGTTTTAAATCGAGTCTGAGCACAGTAAGCGAGGTCACTAGAGCAAAAAGTCCAAGGTGATTTATTTCTAACATCCTTGCAGTGGCCCCGAGGCGATTTCATTAGCATTGAATTCCAAAAGACGGACGCCGAGCGATATTGGTCGTAGCCACTCCATGTACAAACCTTTGGCCTGTTGGTTTTTGGAGTTAAAATGGCCTAATTATATAAACGGCAATTATAGATGGGCTGACTGTTTTCGGATTCGGCGCCCCTGGTGCATGGCACCTTTGGGCCGGATAAGTTTCCGAATTTGGAACCTCATCGACGCAATTGACCTTGCGTGGCACGCCAAAAATATATTTAGTGAAGAATGCCCATGACAGGCCGGCATGTAACCGTTCGGAATTAAAGTGCCTAGTTGATTCAAGCCGGACAATGTTTATACAACGAAATGTATGCAAACACGTGTGTACCGAATGAAATTTACAAAGAAACATTTAAAATAGAACGTTTTATTCAATCAGGCAATAATTACATAGTTATGAACGCGATCCGCGTCCGAACGTTACATTGAATATTTCTATACGGCGTTGCCCTCATCCTCACTCTGCTCGACTTCAAAGGCAGAAAACGGAAAATGGTTATGTTGGTACAGTGGTAATGCCGAATCGACCCCCGCTGCTCGGAGAGCTTCCTCGGCCTGAAGCGCCTTAATCCAACCATGCTTAAATCCACGATTTTCGCATCGGCAAACTTCCTCGGCGAGCTTCTCCTTGGTCTTCTGTATCCCTACTTTCCGGCCATCGTGGAAGCCTTTTTCATAGGCCCTCCCCTTTGTGGATTCCAGCACGAACATGCTCGCCGTATCGCGATCGGCGAGCGCGGTACTGATAAGCCGCTGGGTGACCCTTTCTTCCATGATTGGGTTAGCCTGTCCGACGGGTTGTGCCTGAACGGCCTTGACCTTCCTTAGCTCACGCTCGGCCGCTTCCGCGCGAGCTTCCAAACTTCGGATGCGTTCATCCATTTTTTCTATTTCTCGGCAAGAAGCACGGAGACGCATTGTAGACGTCCCCGAACGTCCCAGGAAAATCCTGTTTTGTTCATCAGGCTCACTACAGTTCGGACTCGATGTTACGGTTCTGAATCTAATCTCGCAAAGTGCAATGCAAGATCGATAAATCACCAAAGAGTCCAAATCTGGCAAATCGTTTTGAAAAACTGATTTTTAGAAAGAAGTGCCAAACATGGACTGCTTTGCCAGATACAGAGTCGTCACCTAAATATTTTATTTTGGGGGAATTTAGGAAACCCTGACTCGTGCCTAAGGCCACGTGTCCGTCATCACCAAAGTTGCCTCGGCTTGGGAACTTGGGTACGATTGGGGAAGGTCATTTCATGAGCACCCCCGCTCGCCCGATCAAAGATCGGCCACTACTAAGCATGATATCTTGTTTTTGAAAACACATGTGCTCTTATTCCGGTTATTAACCTAGAATTGCTATGTGATGCGCACAGCATACAAGTATAGACTAGATTGCCTAAGTTGGAACAAAGCATCGCATATCCGTTTGTTTTGAAAATGGATTGAAGTTTGCTACTCGCAAGTAGGCTAAAACACGGGTTTCGACGAATTATTCCAATTCAAGCAACCCAACCTTCACCCACAGGCATTCAGGCAGTTATATCACATAAGCACATAGCCTCATGGTAAGCGTGCTATCATGGCAGTCACTCACACGCATGCAAGGATGCTAAAGCATAAACACTTACCGAGTACTCCGAGCCAAAGAAAGAAGCTAATTAGAAAACATGCATGAATCCTAACTATGTTGAGATGCCTAATGCAACACATGCAAGACGCAACTAAGATAGGCTCGGCTATTCTAAAATGGCATATGAGATGTTACAGATAACATGTATTCAACTTGGAATTGAAATACAATGCAGTTAGTATGATGCGCCGAGTCCGGTGCATGCAAGACAGATGAATGGATGCAATCATGCGAGCATAAGGATGCTAATTGAAACATGCCCTAAAACTAACCATCATAAGCTGGTAAATAAAAGGGAGAAAGACGTGGGGTTGAAAGACATGCATCACACACACGCACACTTATTACAACAGTTGGCCCTCTCGACGGAGGGTCCGAATAAATAATACAACACTAACTAGCTAATCTAAGCTAATCTAATTGAGCTAGTTATTACACAACCAAAATGAATAATAAATTACAGCTAATTATTACACAACTCTAATTAATTAACAAACTAACTAAGTAAGCAATTAAACTAGCATGCAAACTACATGAATGTGGACGGCCTCAGCTCTGCCTTGAATGATAAAGGATGCATGCATGCTCGAGTCGCCTTGTCGGAAATCCATCGCGATGCCCCGGCTTGCCTTTGTTTGCAATTGATTTCAGAAATTTGCACAAAGCTCCAGAGAGATGAAACTCCACCCCGGGAAACTGTGGGAAAGCTGCCGACCAGCTATAGGCATTGGAGACCACCTACCGACCACCCTTGGTGGTGAAAACCAGAAAAGGTGGTTGGCTTGCCAGAAAACCTGGTCGGCCGACCAGTTTCTTCTCCTGGTTTCTGCATTTTCTGCAACAAAGGCAAGAGAGAGAGAAAGCAAGGTATTTGCAACATATGTGTGCACGACCACCCTCCCCATCATTGTGCAAGCTCAAGGGAGTGTAGGTTTCGATCCTCGGGCCACCAATCACGCATCTCGATGCATGATGGCTGAGGAGTCAAATTGCACGACTCAATGGGACATGAATGCACATATAAGCAAGTAAAACCAACAGCTCCATCATGGGTGGTCAAGAGTGTCGGCGACCGGGAATCGAGGCACGTTTTATCACTTGGAGTATGAATCGTTCCTCGTTTCCCGTGTTTGGACTAACTCCTATTCCAAACACAATGCAACAAGTAGAATGGCATGGCATGTACAAATGCAACTCTAGTATGCAATCCTAAATGTAATGCGACTAAGTGATGCAAACATGCACAGGATGACATGCAAGCACGCAATTAGCATACACAATGCTATGGACTAATCAAGGGCATACTCAATGCACATGGATTATATGGCATGCATACACAATGCACTAACATATGCAATGTTATGAACGAGGCATACGCAATGCAATGATCGAACATGCGATAACATGGACTATAGGGCATACACAATGCAAGATGGACTTAAACCAAGATGGATGGGCCTCGGCCATACCCAAATCAGTGGCCAATCATGATGAAAACAAGGCAATGACACACACACAAGCATGCACAATGCAAGGGATCAAAGCCTAAGGTACGAGATACAACTCTACAAAAGCATTGAAAGGATGAAATATTGCATACCATGGCACAAGTTCCAGCTCTGAAATAACATGCAACATGGTCCCGAATCACGCAAACAACTCACACAACGCATATTGGGAGGCTCAAATACCGAAACTAGTGAAGCACATTACACTAGAGGTATGCAAAGCGATGCTCAAATGACCAAACCAACCCCAAATAGTCCCTATGCAGGCCCAAAACAGTAGCAAAATGGACTAAGATGATGGTTTGAAAGGTACAAAAATGAAGCTCATGCAATGGTCCATAAATGAGGCATACAAGCACAACTCTCAAACGCATTTAAAGAGTGATAAACATGGGAATATGGCAAGCTTATACGCTCTGAAATATCATGCTCAATGATGCCAAAACATAGAACACCTCAAGTTAAGCATGCAAGGGGGTTCAAAACTCAAGGCTAGGCAAGGGTATTACACTACAACCATGCATGGCAAGCATCATTCGACCAAGAGGCTTAAAAACAGAGCTAAGGCAGCCCAAAATATGAACAAAATCAGTTTGAAGTATGGCCAAAATATGCTAGAATCAAGGGCCAAAATCACATGCAATGTAAGCTAGTGAGCATTGTTTACACTACAAGCATGTGAAGCATTCAAGAGGCCACTAAACCAGAAAAAGGCAGAGGTATGACATGCCAAAATAATGACCAAAAACCCACTGAAACATGACCAATGCATGCAAGAATGACATGCTCCTTTGATAAGCTATGAAGAGGGTTATTCTACACATGCAAGAGGCGAACCCTAGATGACAACACCAACTCTGGACAGAGCCTAGGAAGGCCCTAAAAGTCACCAAAAGGGGCCTGAACCAAGGCTTGGAAGTGTGAAAACAAAGGCTCCTTTGTAAGGCCAAAAATGCTAGTAGACAAGACAAGGAGAGAGAGGGTCACCCCTCTCTGATTTTGGCCCTGAAAACCACATTCCAACCACTAAAAATCTGCTAGATTTCAGTGGCTAAAGGGCCAAGCAAAATTCAACACAAAGGCCCTAAGGCATGGCTCAAAACAAGGAAAAATAGAGCATGCAAGGGGGGTAGATGACCCCCAACAACAAAATGGCCTTAAACAAACATGAAAAACACTTAAAAAAGAAGCTTTTCTCAGTTGAAAACAAAGCCTAAATATACATGCAAATAAGGCTAAGAGAAGGATCAAAATAGAGCTTAAAAAGGGAGAAAATGAGTTACCCTTGAAGCTCAACAAAACCAGCAACTTCTGGACCCAAAAACACAGCTCCTTAACCTCTGAAAATGGCCTCCAAGAACCTTAGGTTGATGGTGGAAGTGTTAGGCTATGAGGTGGTGTGCAAAGAGCCAAGAATCACACACTTTGGAGCTCAAAATAGTGAGATATAGAGAGGAATATGTCTTTTGCCTTAGACAAAAATCTGAACCCTCACAAAGGAGGGGGAGGCCCTCCTTTATAGCCAAAAGGGACCAAAGCTTCTCAAAGAAGCTAAAAACCAAGGTTGAAGATCCTCCATACACGTGTATGGAGGATCCAGTCTATGCCTTCCAGCTGGCATAGCTAGCAACAACTCACAGAGACAAAACTGGGGGAGACAGGCCGACCAGTTCAGGTGGTCGGCCGACCACTTACCCCTGGTCGGCCGACCAATTCAAAAGGTTCAACTCAATGAAAGGTGGTCGGCAGTCCCATTTGATGGTCTCCACATTGAATGCAAGCTAGTGGTATGGTGGGAGACCAGTAAATGTGGCTCAAAGACCAAGGAGACTAGCTTCCTTACAAGAAAACCGGCTGGCGGAAGAAAAGTGGTCTCCAAGGAGAAAAGGTGGTCTCCCACCCTTGTACCACCTCCCAAACAATGAAAACAAGGTCCATGCCAAAAATGAACCAAGACGGATGCAAAACGAGGGTTTGGGGGTCAAAACGCACAGTTGGGTGCCCCGAAAATAGGCTGTTAAGCATCGAAAGTGGCGTGCAACCACAAAGGTGGTCTCCCGGGCCACAGTGTCCCTCTAGAGAGAGGAAGCAAGGTGTGCTCCAAAAATCGGGGCAAACAGAGAATGTTAAGCGGTCCCGAACCAAGGCGTGCGGCCGACGGCTCCGAAAATCGAAAACTGGTCTCCAAACGGGAACAGTGGCCTATGACCATGAAAAGTAGCCTACGGCCACTGAAAGATGGTCTACAAGACCTCTCCCTCCCTCCGGGAAGAGAAAGCAAGACCTGGTCCGCAAACCGAGGCAAAGCAAAAAGGTTCCCAAGGTCCGGGGGTAAGGACCTCAGCCGAAACTCCGAAACCTTAGAACGAGCACAACATATGCAATCACCGAGTGCTCAATCGATAAAGTCTGAGTCTTAAGGTCGGTCAAAAATGGGGTGTCTACACGCATGCCAATTTCGTAGGCGGTATAGAGCTCCTTCACTGCACCGTGAATGCCTTCACGAAACACTTCGAAGTCCTGTCGACCTACTATCGATTGCTGGACCTCGGGAGGAAAAATCTGTCGAGCAAATTCGACTGCCACACTTGAATCTCGAACGATCGAGTCCGCTTCTGTCATGGGCCTATTCCCCACAAAGACTGCAAGACTCTATGGGCGTGGGTTCTCACCGGGCTCCCTTCCAGAACGGGGTTGCAGAGATTTGCCCTGTGGCTCCTTGTTCTTGTCCCTCCTGGGTGACCTACTTCGATGATGAGGAGATTGATGCCTCTCTTGATCCCTCAAAATCCTACCTCCCGAGCGCGAAGGTCTGCCACTTCAATTCATGTCTCCTCCCAGCTCAGCTAGCGTCCTCGCTTCCCTTTTGCTGTTAAAGAAGAGTCTATTCGACATTCGCGCTTGTTTATACTTCGTCAAAGACCTAGACTGAGTTGCTCACTGAGCACTTAAATAGGACCTTTATTCATTGATTCCCTATGAGGGCAGCGCCTCCAAGGCAATCTCATTAATATCGAAACCTTAATAGCCCGAGGTCGACTGAGTCGTGCCCCCATCAAATACTGATATAGGCAGTCTTAACTTCCGTAAGGACAAATTCGTGAAGCAGCTGGGGCAAGGGTAGATTCATCAATCTATTCGGCTTGAGTGCCGCAGCCGCTTCACGAATACACTCAGCAATATTGTACTAGTCGGTGTTTCAAATTCATGAAGTAGCTGGGGCAAGGGCAGATTCATCAATCCAAAGTAGTGGAAGGTAAAACCCTTCATTAATATCAAAAACTGCATACAAGTAACAGTGAAATGGGAAGGAAATTTTCATTAATAAATTGAGCTCGGATAGTAACTAATTTATACATGAAAATTACCTTGAATCCACTAAACAAAAACATACATTGAAATTAAAGATACCAAATAAAACTAGAATGTCTCCCAGATCAATCCTCGGGATCAGACTCAAGTGGCTCAATGTCCACTTGCTCGTATGGAATTGGCAAGGCCAATGTAACTCCAGCGGCAGCAAGGGCTTTGAGCCACCCATGTTTGAATCCCCGATTCTCGAATTTGGGGACCTCATCTACGTATTCCTTCAAGGCGGTGCTCTTCCCAGCTTCTAGCGCCATAGAAGCTACAGATTCGGCCTTTTCCTTGGCTGCCTTCAATTCTTCTAATTCGGCCTCTGCCTTTGAAAGCGCCTCTTGGGCTAACTTGAGCGACTCCTGGCTCGCGTTCGCCTTATCCTCGGCTTCGGATCTGAGCTGGTCAGTAGTCCGAGCCCTCTCCTTTTCAGCTTCGGCTCGAGCACTTTCCATTGCGGCCCTCATCGCCTCGAACTCGGCCCTGCTTCTTTAACCTTCAGCTTCAAACTTTAAGCGGCCAATTCTTTCAATGGCATCACGCTACCGGCGGCCTAGTTCGGCTATCCTTTCAACCGTCTACAAAACAAGTTCGGATCACCACATCAAGCAACATCGTATGCAAACCAAACCAAACGAGAAAAAAAGAAAGAAATCGTATACACACCAGAAGGGCCGACTGGGCAGCGAACGCTATAGCTACCAAATCTAGCTCTTCTCGAAAGGTGGCCTTGTCAGCTGGTAGCGAAACCGAGGCGGCCAAGCTCAACGCCACGGCTGGATCCTTCATGACAGATGTGTCAGAGGGGATTGGCGTGTCTTTGATCTTTGGTTGAACAACGAAGGGGACAACCACGTCGGATTCCTCTAAGCGAGGCCGTTTGTCAGGAGGGCTATCCTCTGAGCCGGCCTCTCTCTCGGCGGAACGTTTTTCGCCCGCCCTTCTGAAACTAGCCGTTCTTTCGTAACTTGTTGTTCAGCCCCGTCCATCTCGGCCACAACAACTTGCGCCGTCTCTTCTCCAGTAACCGGTTGAAAAGATTCAACCGGGGCAGGCTTAGAACGAGCGGCCTCGGCTTTCTTTCGAGCGGCCATTCGCTCGGCATTTCTCTTTCTTGCCATCTGCGTGAGATTCTCCCCAGCCATGCCTTCTGAAAAAGTGCCGGGAAGGTCTCCCAAGTTTGTAAAAATATCTTCAAAGGAAAACTCCGCCCAACCTGAAGTGGACGGTGAGTTAGGCTGGTTAAGACCGGCTGCCTCAAACGCTGATTTTAGAGCTTCGTCGACCTATTCGGTGTAACGCCCTCAAAATAACACATAAAACCCAACAATCTTGGCATGCATAGATATAAAAGAAATAAACATCTTTCCATTCATCAGAGTAGTTAAGTACAAAAGTATTACATGTTGACAACAAAAGTAAATGCCCTATGGGCTTACAACTTTCCAAGTCAACACTTGGTCACAAGAAGAGGGTACTAACCCAAATACATATTAAGCCCTTGGCTTGAATTTACATGTAATACATCAAAAGATAACAAAACAACAACAGAGTCTTTCAGCCTCTAGCCTCCCAAGCTACGTCCTTGGAGGTGGCATACCATCTGTACCTGAAAATGATGTCCCATATAGGGTGAGCCAAAGCCCAGAAGAGATGTACTAAACCAAATATAAGCAATGACTAAAACAATAGCATTTGATAGATGGTTAACGCTTATTAACCAATTTAACTTTCAATACCATTCCATGACAGACATGTCCATGTTACATTTCATTTTTCCTTTATTTATCAAAATCATTTCATATTACATGGCTCAGAACCTGGCCAAACACTTCAATGAGATTAAAACTCATATTAAAACAATTCCATATTTCACAATTCGTAAATGAGATTTCATCTCATATTTGAATACTTCCATACTTCAAGTAATACACATACATTCGCCGTATTAACACTTCCATTTAATACACATATTAGCTGTATTAACACTTCAATCTGATACACATATTTGCTGTATCTATGGAGTCCATCCCCTATCTTCCCTCAAACCCTGGAGTACTTCCCCTATCTTCTCCCACACAATACACATATTCCAAGTATATAAGCAATTATCATATACAAGGATCAAACAATACACATATTGGATGTATTATGCCAACCATCATATTCTATGACACATTCAATGTAATTGGTTTCGGTTTTCCCTAATCAACATGCAATGCCTACAACAATCAAGACTATCCTCCACCGATAGCCCAAAGCAGATATTTCTAAACATAACATAAATGCATCAACAGATAAAATATCCACATTTTCATGGGTGAGTGATAAATTAATCCAACTACACCATTTAATCCCATAATTTCTCAAATTTCATGGATTTCGACTCAATTCCATAATTTCTCAAATTAATTATACTAATTAATTTATTTCAATAATTAGGGTATTTTCCCCAATCCTCAATATCAACCCTAAGGTTTGATTTCACCAATTTGACAACAATAATAGCATTTTCCGATGTCCCATATACACATGGAGTTTTTAAAACACAAACCCCCTTTTTATAAATTACACAATAACCCAAACTTTTCCCAAATATTACCAAATACCACCAACTAATCAAAATGCAAAAAACTTATGTCAAAACTCATAGATTGGAGTAGGAAATCCCTACCTCAAAATTAGAAGCTCAAAGGAGAAGATGACCAAAATCCAAGGTGCTCCAAATCCACTATTTTTCAGATTAAAAGGAAGTCCAACTCACCCTCTATCTTTCTTACAAAGAAACTAGGCTAGAAACTCACTAGAAGTAGATCAATACCTAGAGAGAAGGTGTGTAGAGAGAGAGAGAGAGCTCGGATCTAGGGTTTGTGTAAAGAAAAGAAATGAAAAAAGTGAAGTGTTTCCCGCTGCTACGATCTGATATAACACAGGCTCGCTCGAGCGAAGGATTGGTCGCTCGAGCGACCAGACACAAAGAACCCTCGCTCGAGCGTAGAAAGCCTCGCTTGAGCCAACAATGCGAAGCTTCAGGTCTGCAACCCAGAAGCACGCTCGAGCGACAGAATTCTCGCTCGAGCGAAGAAACTCAAAACATACACCTCGCTCGCTCGAGCGAAGGAAAGCTCGCTCAAGCCAAGAAATGCAACTCTCAGGTCCAAACCCAGACGCAGTCGCACGCTCGAGCGAAGGAACCCTGGCTCGAGCGAAGAAGCCAAAGCACAGAGCTCGCTCGAGCTAAAAAGTGCTCGATCGAGCGAAGGACCAAAATTCTGGGCAGCAACCATTTGCTCCCAAGCACACCAAACCTGTAACAAACCTGCCCAAAACATCCTATAACTCAAATACAAAGTATTGAAGGACGGAAACAAGATATATACAACAACAAGCTCCACGAAACCAGAGTCCGGATACAACAACCAAATGGAAAAAGACCGGGATCGCTATAACGCCTCGGCGGCGAACTCCCTCGTTAATTCAGCATCTACCTCAACAACCGGCTCTAAGCCTTGCTCCGAATCAGAAGCTTCGAGACCAATTTGCCTAAGGGTCTTGAAACTGGAGAAGACAAGAGCCGTAACGTGTTGTTCGCCGATTGGGATCGGGATGTCGTCTGCGGCCGAGAACGTAGTATAGGTAGGCTCGTACCGTAGGAGAATATGGGCAGTCCTCCTTTGCTTCTGTACGTTTGGACGGCCAAAGTACTTTAGTGCAGTTTTAATTTCCGCAAGGACCGCGTCGTCAGCCGAGGTCAAAATCCTCTTCAACTTATTGCCTGCAAGAACAAAGGGTAAGGTTTGGAGAAAAAAGCCGCATAAAAGAAAGATCGACAAACAAGGAGCTACACGGCAACCTGGTTCACCCCTCCGTCTGGGAATAGGGTCTAGGCGATCTTCGCCTTTGCCGAACTCCCAGTTGCCTCGGACATTGACCATTACATCGTCAACTCGTTTGCCAGAGCTGGCAAGCATCATTACCAAGTGATGGTCGGTGTCCTTGGCCCTGAGAAAGTAGCGCCCGAGCCGACCAGAGGATTTGGCTAAAGCATAGTAGTGCCGAATCGCCGGAATGCCAAGGTTGATCCTGAGACGCCGGTTCAACTCTACGATTCCCATTACGATTCGGAAAAAATTCACATTGGGTTGCAAAGGAATCAGACTCCAATAACGGAGGATGGCCCTGAGAAATGGGTGTAGGGGAAAGCAAACTCCGCCCTCCGCAATAGACAGGAGAGGAAAGACGATTGTATTTTGGTCGTCCCTCTCCATATCAAGGGTATTGTCCGTTACCAGAGAAAGATGGACATCCTCAGGGATAGAAAAATGTCTTCGGAACCCAGAAATTCGACCCTCAGAAAAGAGGTCTTTCAAATGCTTGGCCATTCTAGTAAGGACCCAATGATATTCTAAATCAAAAATAAAAACGAAAAATAGGATTGCAAGGAGAAGAGAAGAAAACTTACGAAAGGCAAAGGAGACAAGGAGAGAACGGATAGGAGTTGCAGAAAATGCGTCGAAGAAGAAATACCGACTGGCAGTCCAGGAGGTTCAAATATTCGAAAAAGCATGTTTTCAAAGAGACTTAAGTTTCAAATCGTAATAAATGCGAGAGAAGCATGAAGGGGGCAGGGGAGCATTACAGTGACGAAAAAACGCGTACGCATTCTGACACGCATTGGGAAGAGGAATAACCGCCGAATTTTTGACTTCTAGCCAAACACGCCGACTAACTGATGCTAGTGAGGTGTTTGGGGGGCAATTGTGGGAGCCGGTTATTTGGAATAATCAGAAGCGTACTCTAGAAGACAGATATTACACGGCTCTACCCTGCACGATAAGGATGTCGAATATAATAGATAGGCCGAATAATACTGAACTATGGAGTCGAGTAAATAAGAGGATAATGAATGACAAGTGGGCCTTGCCATGAGGCCCAGGAAACAGGTATAAATAAAGGAACAACAGACTAAGAAAGGTATGTGAATTATTATGCTTAACTTAGAACACAAGCATTCTTGAGTGTAGAGACTGACTTATCCGTCGGAGTGCCAATTCAGGTGACTATCAGAGGATCTCGAGCGCTCCCCAGGATCAGAAGAGTATTTCCAAACCACTTCTCCACACAAATGGATCCTTGAAAATGATTGTGGGTTTGTAAATGTTGTTGAGATGTGATAAAATGGTAGATCTTTAACCTTGGAATTGGTTTATAAAGAAAATGGGATTTTACCCTAAAATGTGAATAATTGATTTTATAAAGAGGAAATGGAAATGATGTGGGAGTTATGGAATTGGAATGATGATGATGATGATGGTGGTGGAGTTGGATATGCATTATCCCTCACATCTTAAGAATTTGGAAAGTATATCTTTATTGGAAATTATTTATCTGTTTAGAGATATCTGTTTTAGACTATCACTGGAGGATAGCTATGATTATTGTATAAATTGCATGAGAATTAGGTGAATTGAAACTAATTTCTCATCCATTTGTATTGAGCATTGTTACATATTTAACACATTGAAAATGTATATTGTTTTGAGAAAAAAAGGTGAATACCTTGGTGAAAGTCCAGAAATTTACGTAGATAGGTGCCGAGCCTTCCAGTTAATACTGGTAAAAATGGCAATTAGTAGTGCTTGTAGCCTACTTGCAGACACGTCCTAGAGATTCCCAGTGTTGTATCCACTGCCCTGTTTTCTGTTGTAAAAATGAAATGATTTCATGAATTGTGATATAAACCTGGCATTACATGGTTTTTTGAAAGAGATATAAAAAGTTTTGGCATAAGCATTGCATACGCGTTCACCTTATAACTCTATTAAGATTTATACACTGTGTTAGAATATCTTTACTGCGCTTTGGCTCACCCTATGTGGAAAACCATTTTCAGGTGCTGATGATATGCCTCCGCCAAAACTGTAGCTTGGGAGGATTTAGAGCTGAGAGCTTCTTGTTTTGTTTTGTTGTAATTATTTTTGTACAAGCCAAGGGTTTACTTGTATTGAGTTTCAAACTCACTTTTGTTATAACCAAGCAGCGACTTGGAAAATTGTAACCATCAAGGCATTCATATATGTTTAACTCTTATTTCATTCTTTTTGCTTATGACTGATGTTATAGATTCAAGGTTAGGATTTATGAATGTATATTTACATGTGCCATATATTGTACAACTAGAATCATATGAATGGAAGGGTACTTTATTCAGAATTGTATTATTATTTAATGAATACCATGAGACGGTTTTGTTGTTATATTTTGGAGGCGTTACAGATTTAAAATTAGATATATAGCTTGATGTGCCAATAGTTTTATTTCATTGAAACTAAAAATAGTAATCACATCATTCATGTTTTGAAATCACAAAATTTAAGGAAATAATACTAATATATTATTGACAATGATTAAGAGGATTTCATAATTAACCAATAATATTTTTATATAATAGTATAAATAGAAGTATAGATATAGATATGAATTTCATACCATAACCATTGAAACTAAAATTGTAATTATAACATTGCATGTTTTGAAATCACAAAATTTAAGGAAATAATATTAATATATTATTCACAATAATTAAGAGGATTTAAAAATTAACCAATAATATTTTTATATAATAGTATAGATAGAAGTATAGATATAGATATGAATTTCATACCATAACCATTGAAGCTAAAATAGTAATTACATCATTGCTTGTTTTGAAATCACAAAATTTAAGGAAATAATACTAATATATTATTGACAATAATTAAGAGGATTTAAAAATTAACCAATAATATTTTTATATAATAGTATAGATAGAATTATAAATATAGATATAGATTTCATACCATAACGATTGAAATTAAAAATAGTAATTATATCATTGCATTTTTGAAATCACAAATTTTAAAGAAATAATACTAACATATTATTGACAATGATTAAGAGGAGTTAAAAATTAACCAATAATATTTTTATATAATAGTATAAATAGAAGTATAGATATAGATATGAATTTCATACCATAACCATTGAAACTAAAATTGTAATTACATCATTGCATGTTTTCAAATCACAAAATTTAAGGAAATATTACTAATATATTATTGACAATAATTAAGAGGATTTAAAAATTAACCAATAATATTTTTATATAATAGTATAGATAGAAGTATAAATATAGATATAGATTTCATACCATAACGATTGAAATTAAAAATAGTAATTACATCATTGCATTTTTGAAATCACAAAATTTAAAGAAATAATACTAACATATTATTGACAATGATTAAGAGGAGTTAAAAATTAACCAGTAATATTTTTATATAATAGTATAAATAGAAGTATAGATATAGATATGAATTTCATACCATAACCAATGAAACTAAAATAGTAATTACATCATTGCATGTTTTGAAATCACAAAATTAAAGGAAATAATACAAATATATTATTGACAATAATTAAGAGGATTTAAAAATTAACCAATAATATTTTTATATAATAGTATAGATAGAAGTATAAATATAGATATAGATTTCATACCATAACCATTGAAATTAAAAATAGTAATTACATCATTGCATTTTTGAAATCACAAAATTTAAAGAAATAATACTAATATATTATTGACAATGATTAAGAGGATTTAAAAATTAACCAATAATATTTTTATATAATAGTATAGATAGAAGTATAGATATAGATATGAATTTCATACCATAACCATTCAAACTAAAATAGTAATCACATCATTGCATGTTTTAAAATCACAAAATTTAAGGAAATAATACTAATATATTATTGACAATAATTAAGAGGATTTAAAAATTAACCAATAATATTTTTATATAATAGTATAAATAAAAGTATAGATATAGATATGAATTTCATACCATAACCATTGAAACTAAAATAGTAATCACATCATTGCTTGTTTTGAAATCACAAAATTTAAAGAAATAATAGTAATATATTATTGATAATGATTAAGAGGATTTAAAAATTAACCAATAATATTTTTATATAATAGTATAAATATAAGTATAGATATAGATATGAATTTCATACCATAAACATTGAAACTAAAATAGTAATTACATCATTGCATGTTTTGAAATCACAAAATTTAAGGAAATAATACTAATATATTATTGACAATAATAAAGGGGATTTAAAAATTAACCAATAATATTTTTATATAATAGTATAGATAGAAGTATAGAGATAGATATGAATTTCATACCATAACCATTGAAACTAAAATAGTAATTACATCATTGCATGTTTTGAAATCACAAAATTAAAGGAAATAATACTAATATATTATTGACAATAATTAAGAGGATTTAAAAATTAACCAATAATATTTTTATATAATAGTATAGATATACTTTTTAGACTCAATGATGTGGCAATTTGTTAAAAGAGTAATGCTAGAGATCCCAAAAGTTTTACCAAATGCCTCACATGGGTGTG
>JAPPVO010007295.1:0-15889 GCA_030407325.1 Camellia japonica
TCTCTGTTGTTATTGTTGAAGGCTTAGATATGTATTCAAGGCTCATATTTGGAAAGTCTTCTTGATGATGATGATGAACGTTTTCCAGAATTTTGAATACATGGCATTCATAGATTTAAGAGAGACAGATTCATACAAGGAAGCCATTGTTGACTTAAGAATTGTATATTATATTATTATATATTATATTATCTCAACCTATCATAGATCCAATGTTTTCACAATTTTTTTTTTCTGTCACAGACAGCATTGGCCAAGATCAGTTCAAAAACATGTTTATGGGTAGAGGGTATGGTAGAAGAATTGAACAGATAAATATTTTCGAATAAAAAATTGAACAGAGAAAAATTCAACAAATAAAAAAAAATTAAAGAGATAAAAAAATTAACAAATAAAAAATTTGAATAGATAGGTCAGATCTTTGTATTTTTTAAACAAATAGAGAAAGAAACTCACAGATTTAAACAGATAGAGAGAGAAACTCACATATTTTAAACAGATATGAAAAAAATTGAATAAATAGATATAAATTTGAACAAATAATCAAAAAAAATGAATAGATAGAACATATTTGAATATATATATATAAATTTGAACAGATAGTCAAAAAAGCCAATGAATAAAAAAAGATAGAAAATAATTTGAATATATAGATATAAATTTGAACAGATAGTCAAAAAAGCCAATGGTTAAAAAAAGTTAACAGACAAATTAAGGGGTAAAATTGGAAACAAATGTCATTCAAAACCAACAAAAGGACTTTCACTAAACTATTTAACAAATGATGGATCTATCACAAACAAAAAAATATTCACTGGTATAAGCGATCCCTGTTTTCCCTTCATTGGTTTTGTATTCCGGACTCGGTTCCGTGGTTGTCTGTTGTTGTATATGTTGCATTTCCGTCCTTTAATTCTTTGAATCTGAGTTAGAAATGTCTTGGGTGTGTTTCGAACAGGTTGGTTGAGTTTTGGTCTCAAATCTTGTTGCCCAGATTTTTAGTGATCCGCTCGAGCAGAGTTTGCATCCTTTCAGTATTTTGTGCGTCTGCAAAAATACTACAGGTGTGTTTTTCACGCTCAAGCGGGTATCTTTGCGCTCGAGCGGGTGTTCGAAGTCTGTAAAAGTACTGGAGGAGTGTAATCTACGCTCGAGCGAGTCCATTTGCGCTCGAGCGGGTATTTTTGCGCTCGAGCGGATGAAGTTTTTGTGCCTTACGCTCGAGCGTCCTATTCTCCGCTCAAGTGGACTATGCGTATATCAGTTAGCAGCTGGGTCATTTTAAATCACTTTTTTCAACTTTCTCTCTCTCTTTCTAACTTTTCAAAACCCTAATTTTGGCAGCCTCTCTCTCTACACACACACTCTCTCTCTCTAAGAATCCATCTAGTTTTAGAGAGTTTCTACCTTGGTTCCTTTGTATAAAGGTAGAGTTTGGATTGGGCTATCTTTGGATCCGAAAAAGTGTTGATTTGGAGCATCTTTGAGTTTCTCATCTTTTCTTTGGGCTTCAAACTTTGAGGTAGGGATAACCTACTCCTTTCTATGGGTTTTGACATAAATATATGTATTTGATTAGATGGTGGTATTTGGGGATTTTAGGAAAGTTAGGGTTAAATTGAAATCATATAAAGAGGGGTTTTGTGTTTTTTAAAGCTCTATGTGCATTAAGGCTTTGGGAATTTGAGTTTGTGAGTCAATTTGGTGGAATTTGGTTTTAGGATCAATATTTGAGAAAATGGGGAAAATGCCCTAATAATTATGATAAATTAATTTGTATAATTCATTTGGGAATTGTGAAATTGAGTTGGAAATTGTGAACTTGGGAAATTATGAGGTTGATTGGTGTAGTTGGATAAATTAATTACTCACAATGAAAATGTTGATATTATATCTGTTTGATGCATTTATTATCTGTTTAGAAATAATTGCTTTGGGCTATCGGTGGAGGATAGTCTTGATTGTTGTAGACAATGTATGTTGATTAGGGAAACTGAAACTAATCACTTGGAATATGTCATTGAATATGACGGTTGGAATAACACATCGAATTTGTGTATTGATTGATCATTGTATATGATGAATGTTTAAATACATTGTATATGTATATTGTTTGGGGGGAAGATAGGGGATGTACTCCATGGTTTGAGAGAAGATAGGGGATGGACTCTCAAACCTGTTTGGGAAGAGATAGGGGATGGACTCCATTGATAACTAAGTTGGCCGGAGTGTCCAGGGTGAAAGTCCGAAATTCTAATTGCGTTTGTATAACGTAGATAATTGAAGTATCGAAGTGTTTGTTTTGAGCCGTAGTCTCATGTGAATTGTGTGAAAAATGGAAGTGTTTTAATATGAGATGTAGTCTCATTTATATTGTTTGGCCAGGTTCTGAGCCATGTTTATGAATTGAATCAGATAAGTAAAGGAAAGTGAAATGAAACATGTACATATTTGTCATGGAACTGGATTGTGTTATAAGTTGATTTACAATTGTTAGCCATATATCAAATACTAATGTTTTAGTTATTGCTCATCTTGGTTTAGTATAATCTCTACTGGGCATTGGCTCACCCTATATGAGACATCATTTTCAGGTTCAGGTGATATGCCACCTCCAAGGACGTCTTGCTTGAGGCTGAAGAAACTTTTGTTATTATCTTTTGTGTATTACATGTAAATTCAAGCCAATGGCTTATTTTGTATAAAGAGTTAGAACTCTTCTTTTGTTGAATCCAAGTGTTGACTTGGAAAGTTGTAAGCCCGTAGGGCATTTACTTTTATTGTCAACATGTAATACTTTTGTACTTAATACTCTGATGAATGGAAATATGTTTTATCTCTCTTAAGTTTATCAATGTCATGAATGTATGATTTATGGATTTATTTTGAGGGCGTTATAACTGGACTTAATGCCTTATACCCTCTTTAGATTGAATTTATCACCAATTTACTCTAGTTTTATTTTATTTTCTCTCTCCATTAATTTAAAAAAAAATAAACTATTATTAGATCAAAATATACTTACTAATTTGTCCTTTTTAAAAAAAATAACAAATCTTGCCTCTAAATTAAAGACTTTCACCAAAAAAATTATTTTAGGTTTTAAAATCAATTAAAAGACAGAATAATATTTAATTTGCATTTTAAGATTTACAAGCAAAATATTTGAGATTTTAAAATATTATTATTTTTAGGGTGATTTACAGGTAAGTCCCGTTTTAGCAAATAATGGTACATTAAGTCCTAGTTCAAAAACTTTTTACTAGTAAGTCCCATAATCCATTCAAATGACGAAACTACCCTTACCAAATCAAAACACAAAACAAAAATCGCAGATTCACATTTCATTCATAGTTCATCCCGCCATTTCTCACCCTCGCAGATTTCATTCTCACCTTCATCAATATCGCCTCACATTTCGTCTTCCTTCATCAATCTCGTCTCAGATTTCACAAAAACAAACTAGATCATCAAACATTCAAACACCGAACAACCAAAAATGGTGAAAACAAGTAAGATTCAATATCTTAAACCCTAGTTTTTGCGAAATCTTTCATTTTCGAAACTTTTGTTTTTCATTTCCATTTCAGCTTGAATGTTGAGTTCGAAACTTTCATTTTCGAACCTTTTGTTTTTATTTCCATTTTAGCTTGAATGTTGAGTTCGAAACTTTTGTTTTAGAAACTTTTGTTTTTGTTTGTGAATCTAAGAACATTCATTGTAATGCCACAAAAATCATGTTCTCATTCTTTCAGTTTAGGTTTCATTGTTGATTTTGGTACGATTGTTGTGAATATTCTCAGATTCTTAGTGAATTTGAGTGAAAAATCCTAGTTAATCATGTTCTCTTGCTTTCTGGTTAGGTTTCATTGTTGATTTTGGTGCGATTGCTGTGAATATTCTCAGATTCTTAGTGAATTTGAGTGAAAAACCCTAGTTAATCATGTTCCCTTGCATTCTGTTTAGGTTTCATTGTTAATTTTGGTGCGATTGATGTTAATATTCTCAGATTCTTAGTAAATTTGAGTGAAAAACACTAGTTAATCATGTTCTCTGGCTTTCTGTTTAGGTTTCAATGTTGATTTTGGTGCGATTGCTGTGAATATTCTCAGATTCTTAGTGAATTTGAGTGAAAAAACACTAGTTAATCATGTTCCCTTGCTTTCTGTTTAGGTTTCAATGTTGATTTTGGTGTGATTGCTGTGAATATTCTCAGATTCTTAGTGAATTTGAGTGAAAAACCCTAGTTAAATATGTTCTTTGGCTTTCTGTTTAGGTTTCAATGTTGATTTTGGTGCGATTGCTGTGAATATTCTCAGATTCTTAGTGAATTTGAGTGAAAAACCCTAGTTAATCATGTTCGCTTGATTCTATTTAGGTTTCATTGTTGATTTTGGTGCGATTGCTGTGAATATTCTCAGATTCTTATTGAATTTGAGTGAAAAACCCTAGTTAATCATGTTCCCTTGCTTTCTATTTAGGTTTCATTGTTGATTTTGGTGCGATTGCTATGAATATTCTCTAATTCTTAGTGAATTTGAGTGAAAAACCCTAGTTAATCATGTTCTCTTGCTTTCTATTTAAGTGTCAATGTTGATTTTGGTGCGATTACTGTTAATATTCTCAGATTCTTTGTGAATTTGAGTGAAAAATCCTAGTTAATCATGTTCTTTTACTTTCAATTTAGTTTTCCATGTTGATTTTAGTACCATTGCTGTTAATGTTTTCAGATTCATATTGAATTTGAGTGAAAAAACCTAATTAATCATCTTCTGTTACTTCCAATTTAGGATTCAATGTTGATTTGGCTACCATTGCTGTTAATGTTATCAGATTCTTACTGAAATTACGTGAAAAACCCTACTTAATCATATCCTATTCCTTTCAATTTAGGTTTCAATGTTGAGTGTCGTACCATTGCTGTCAATGTTCTCATATTTTCAATCAATTTTAGTCAAAAACCTTAGTTAATCATATTCTATTGGTTTCAATTTAGCTTTCATTGTTGATTTTGGCACGATTCATGTGAATGTTCTCAAATTCTTAGACAATTTGAGCAAAAAACCTTACTGAATCTTATTCTCTGGTATGATTTTGGTATGATTCCAGTGAATGTTCTCAGATTCTTAGACAATTTGAGTAAAAAAACCTTAGTGAATCATATTCACTTGGTTTGAATTTGGGTTTCAATGTTGATTTTTGTACAATTGTTGTTAATGTTTTCAGATTCTTAGTCAATTTGAGTGAAAACCCGGACTTAATCCATATTCTCTTAATTTCAATTTAGGTTTTAATATTGAGTTTTGACATGATTGTTGTGAATTTTCTCAAGTTTTCAATCAATTTGACTGAAAACCCTAGTTAATCATGTTCTCTTGCTTCCAATCTAAGTTTCAATGTTAATTTTGCTGCGATTGTTGTGAATGTTCTCATATTGTGAATCAATTTGAGTGAAAAACCCTACTTAATCATATCCTATTCCTTTAAATTTAAGTTTCAATGTTGAGTGTGGTTGTCACCATTGCTGTCAATGTTCTCATATTTTCAATCAATTTCAGTGAAAAACCTTAGTTAATCATATTCTATTGGTTTCAATTTAGTTTTCATTGTTGATTTTGGTGCGATTCCTGTGAATGTTCTCAGATTCCTAGACAAATTGAGTAAAAAAACCTTAGTGAATCATATTCTCTTGGTTTCAATTTGGGTTTCAATCTGAATCAATTTAAATAAAAAAACCCTAGTTAATCATATCCTATTGCTTTTTAATTTAGGTTTCAATGTTCAGTGTGGTACCATTGCTGTCAATATTCTCATATTTTCAATCAATTTGAGTGAAAAACCTTAGTTAATCATATTCTCTTGGTTTCAATTTAGCTTTCATTATTGATTTTGGCACGATTCCTGTGAATGTTCTCAAATTCTTAGACAATTTGAGTAAAAAACCTTAGTGAATTATATTCTCTAGTTTCAATTTAGCTTTCAATGTTAATTTTCGTCCGATTCCTGTGAATGTTCTCAGATTCTTACACAATTTGAGTAAAAAACCTTAGTGAATCATATCATCTTGGTTTCAATTTGGGTTTCAATGTTGATTTTCGTACGATTGTTGTTAATGTTCTCAGCTTCTTAGTCAATTTGAGTGAAAACCCTGACTTAATCATATTCTCTTGATTTCAATTTAGGTTTCAATATTGAGTTTGACATGATTGTTGTGAATTTTCTCAAGTTTTCAATCAATTTGACTGAAAACCCTATGTAGACACCCCATTTTTGACCGACCTTAAGACTCAGACGTCACCGATTGAGCGCTCGGTGATGTTGCATATTGTGCTCGTTCAGAAGTCTTAGAGTCGCGGCCGTGAGCCCTGCCTCTAGACTTCCGAACCCTCTTCTGTACCTTGCCTCGGTTTGCGAACCAGACTCGGTTTTCTCTGTTTCTTTTCCTGAGGGGGGGGAGAGGTCCTGTAGACCATCTCTCAGTGGCCGTGGGCTACATTTCGTGACCGTAGGCCATTTTGCCCATTTCGGAGCCCGGTTCCCGGTTTTCGGAGCCGTCAGGCCGTGTGCCTCGGTTCGGGACCGCCTAACCATCTCCGACTGCTCCGGTTTTTGGCATGCATCTCATTTACTCCCTTTTGAGGGACACTGAGGCCTGAGAAACCCACTTCGTGGTCGAATGCTACTTTCAGTGCTTAACAGCCTATTTTCGGGACCCAAACTGTGTGTTTTGGCCCCCGAGCGTTCGTTTTGCATCGGTTTTCGTTCAATTTTGGCAGAGGTACCTCTGTTTTATCACCAGGAAGGTCACTGAAGGGTGGGAGGCCAGCAATTGTCTCAGCAACCAGTTATATTCCTCCGGCGCCCTCCGACGCCCGTTTTTCTCACTTCCGAGCCAATGTTGACCACCCTAGGGCCACTATCTTCACCCCCAAACCACATATTTGTGTTGTACACACATGGGAGGACCCTAAAAGTCTATGGCCGGCCATTAATTCTACTTCAACATTTTGAACCCCTTTGAAAAGTGACCTATTCTCTCTCCTGTTTTACAGTTGCCAATTTTGAACCATAGGGTTGTGTTGAGGACACATAGGAGGCCACCAATATGTGGCGGCCGGCCACCTGCAACCAAGATACATGGCCGGCCAGTATCCTTAGTGTGTGTATGTTCTAGCTGTGTGCTCTTTTCCCTCCAAAAAGTTGTATCCGGGGGGAGCACTTTTGGAGGGAAAACTTAACCCATTTCCCTCCACTTTTTTCCCTCCATTTCTCCCCCATTCTTGTCCATATAGCTGGCCTCCCAGCTCTAAGAAAAGGGTTGGAAAATTCCTTAGAGCTCATACATACTCTATCTCCCTCTATCTCTCTCATTCTTCTCAAGTTTGGCACCATTTCTTCATCACTACCAAGCACCACCACCACCACTCCATTTCCAGCAGCAAGGAGAGGATTTCCAGCAGCTAAGAGGCAGCAAACTCAAGCCAAGAAGCAACAAAAGCATTGGTCTTCAAGGGTAAGCCATTTTCCCCCTTTGTAGCTCAATTTTGCACCATTTTTCTAGCCTCTTTTCTTGCTGTTTTGGGCTCCGACCCTAACTGAAAGGGTTATTTTTTTGAGCCATTCTTCATGTTTGTTGAAGGCTCAACCCTGTTGAGCCCCCCATTTGGTACTTGCTTCAATGCCCTCTTGTATGCCATTATTTTGCATGGTATTTCTAGCCTATTTGTAGGCTGTTTGAGGCATGATATAAACTGTAAGTTGGCTTATTTTGAGCCCCTCTACAACATTGTAGAAGGGCTCAACCTTGTTTGGGACCTCCATGTATCACTTGCTTCATCACCCCTCTTTGGTCCCCATTTTTGCATGCTTTGTTAGCCTACCTTGCTTCTGTTTTTAAGCCATTATCAGAACTGAAAATGGCCATATTTTGACCCCATGGACATATCTCATTAAGGGTCTTTGGCTGTTTGGTGTATATTTTGCCTACTTCATGTTATACCATCTTGTGGCCTCAATCTTGCATTGCATTTTGAGCATGCTTGCATACTGATTTGGGGGATGTCATAAACTGTAAATGTTCATATTTTTGGTCCCTCTTCAGTGTTGTAGAAGGGTATTTTTCTGTTTGGACTTTGCATCTATCACTTGCCTCATTGCCTCCCTTGCGGAGCCATTTTTGTATGCCATTTTAGCCCTACTTGTGTTTGCTGTTTGGCTATGTTTGTACTGTAAAAATGCTTATTTTGGGGCTGCCTTGCTTCTGCTTTTTCACTTCATCTTCAAATTATGCATGTTTTGTATAGCTTTAAGCCATCTCATGTGCCTAGCTTTGCATTTCGGGAGTGATTTCATGCATCGGGTGCACTTTCGCCATGTTTCGGGACTGTTTTCCCCCTCATTTTGCTACTGATTTTTGCATGTGTGCACGTCATATTCCATGTCTTTTCCATGTCTCATTAGAGTGGCATTTCAGTGCCTGAGGGCCCGTCCTCGGTTTGCGTGCACGCATGCACGCATTTCGAGGTATCTTGTTTTCACCTGATGGCCTCCTATGTGAGTCTGGCTGAGGCTCTCTCATGTTGGTGTAAGCCCATTATTGCATTGCGTATGCCATTTCACCCATAGCATTGTGCATGCCCGGTTGTGTATTACCTCTTGTAGCGTGTATGCCATCCCATAACATTGTGTATGTTAGGATTGCGTATTAGTTGCATTTCATGCATGTCATGCATATCGCATCATGTTCGGGATAAGAGTTACCCCGGGTACGGGAAACGAGGCGCATTTCGTACTCCAAGTAACGGAATGTATCTCAATTCCCAAGTCACCGACGCTCCGGATTATCCGTGATGGAGTTAGGTTCTGTTGCAGCATTCATATGCATTCATCCTATATTAAGTTGTGCAATTCGGCCCCTCGGCCATCATGCATCGATATGCGTGGTTGGTGGCACGAGGATCGAGGCATGCATATATCTGTGAAAATACATTGCTATGCCCCTTTCCTGCTCTCTGTTGCAGCAAAATCAAGAATCAGCAAATTTCCGAGGCTCGGCGCGCTTTTCAAAAACCATTGCAAAACAGAGGCTAATTGGGGCATCTCAGTGGATTTCCGCGCAAGGCAGCCCAAACATGCAGCATTCATCAGAATCAAGGCAGCCTCTAGCTTGCATGCCAGTTTACAGTTTTTCTTAGTTAATTTGTAAATTAATTCGGAATTTGTATATTATTTGGACTGTATTATTTGGACTGTATTATTCTTTCATTTGGGACTGTATATTTATTCGGACCCTCTGCGCGAGGGCATAATTGTAATAAGTGTGGGTGAGTGTGATGTATGTCTTCCAACTCTACGTCTTTCTTCCCTTTTATTTACCCGCTTACGATGGTTAGATATAGGGCATATTTTAATTAGCATACAGTATGACAGCATGTTTGCATCATTCATCTGTTTTGCACGCACCGGGCTCGGCGCATCATACAAACTGCATTTGTATTTCAATTCCAAATTGAATACGTGTTAGTTGTAGCATTCCATATGCCATGTTTAGAATAGCCGAGCCTGCTATAGTTGCATCTTTGCATGTGTTGCATTAGGCATTTCTGTATATTTAGGATCATGCATAATTTCTAATGAGCTTCTGTTTTGGCTTGGAGTACTCGGTGAGTTTTAATGCTTTAGCATCCTTGCATGCGTGTGAGTGACTGCCATGAATAGCATGCTTTACCATGAGGCTATGTGCTTATGTGATATAACTGCCTGAATGCCTGTGGGTGGAGGTTGGGTTTATTTGGATTGGAACAATTCATCAAAATGTTTGTTTTTAAGCCCACTAGATAGTGGCAAAATCATCTTTTCTAAGCCTACCTGAGGGTGGCAAAATCTGCATTTTAGCCTACCTGCGGGTAGCAAACCTTTTTTCAAACAAAACAAACATGAAGTGTTTTGTTCCAATTCAGGCGACTCAGTCTATACTTGTATACTGTGTGCATCACATAGTAAATCTAGGCTAATAACCGGAATAAGAACACACAATGTTTTCAAAATAGATATCATGGTTAGTAGAGGCCGGTCTTGACCGGGCGAGCGGGGGTGCTCACGAAGTGACCTTCCCAATCGTACCAAGTTCCCGAGCCGAGGCAACTTTGGTGATGACGGACACGGGCCTTTGGCACCAAGTCAGGGTTTCCTAAATTTCCCATTAAAAATATTTAGGTGGCGACTCTGTATCTGGCAAGGCAGTCCATGTTTGGCACTTCTTTCCAAAAAAATCTGTTTTCCAAAATCGATTTGCCGGATTTGGATTCTTTTGTTCAAGATTAAGAACCGTGACATTTGAGTCCTTGAACTGTAGTGACCCCAATATGAACGGAACGCGACTTAACCCTCCCGGGGCGTTCGAGGACGTCTACAGTTTCTGGCGACTCTGCTGGGATTTAGAGAACTTGACTCGAACTCATGATATCTGGTTTTGACTACACTTGTGTGTTCTTTGCATCATTGCATTTGCATTGGTGCGCCTAGGACACCGTGTTTGCCATATGCCATTCCCGAAACGATTGCCGGAGGCTTGTCTTGTCAAGACATGTCCATAAAGGCTGATCGGCTCTAGGCTCTGACAGCATGGGAACACAAACCCCTGTTTTACCGGGCGAGCACCCTTTTTGACCATTCGACCTAGTGCATATTCGGATCCATAGTGGCCATTCCAAACTAGAACAGGTTGCTTACCCGTTTATAGGTTGTTTGAAACCGCTGCGTGCGTAGTAAAACCCTAGCTCCTGACAAAATAGAACAGGGAAACCCTACCCCAACACAGGGGTGTTTTGGCTCTCACTTATCTGTTATGTGCTTTAGAGTGCGTCTCTACAGGAATGCATGTATCAGTGTATGAGTTTGAGCATCAGGCCTGCGGGCATCAGGCAGTATTTGTGAATCAGTTATCTGCGGGTATCAGATTCAATCTTTGGGGAACAGTGATTCAGGGATATTGATCAGTGTTTGAGGACAGTGTGTATTCAGCTTACCAACCGTGTGTTGTATGCCCGACTGTGTGTTGTGTATTTAATTTAAGCTGTTATGCTGTCCGTTTATCTGGTTATTTATTTCTTTTTCGCTTTATTTATCTTTTGCTAGGGGCAGTTTTTAGCACAATTGCTTCCAACCCAGAAGATATTCCCCAAGCACTTTGGACACGAGGTCGCCGACTCAATCGATCTGAGGATCTGGTTGACGGACATCCAGTGTTCCACTCCCTACCCCCAGTGGCTAGAAGAAGGCCAAGGAGGCACAGTGTGTCAGAGCAGGGATTACCGGGACAGCGGGCTACTTTAGCAGCAAACAGTCAAGTTGGGATTTCTGTTTCCGCCATAGAGATACACTTACCGGTCAGTCAGCTGGACCAACAGAATATGGCCGGGCTAGAGGAAATGATGCGTCAAATGCAAGAAAACATGAGACAGATGCAGGAGGATGCCATCCGCCAAGCGGAATTTTCTAAGCAACAAACCACAGTCATGGCCCAGCAGGCCGAGCTAATCACTAGGCTGCAACAGCAAAATGCGGCATCTGCTTCACATCAAGCTCCTCCTCCAGGGGCCCCATTGCCCGAGCAGGCACCTACTGTTCAGAATACCCTACCAAACACCCAGAACACCTTACCCAATGTCCAGAATATTCAGGAGGACACAAACCTTCCAACGGGGCTAGTTCCGCCCCCGCTTCCACCTCAACTGTCCAAGACTCATACACCCAACCACCTGGACTCTCCCTTTGAGTTCGAGATAGATCATACAGCTCTGAAACTGAGTAAGCTTGAGAAGCTTTTTAAGAAGTCACAAGGGGTGAAGGTAATTCCGGACATCGAAGATGGGTACACCGATGTAGCCGTAACATTGCCAGACAGATTTAAGATGCCACAAATTGACCGCTTCGACGGGTCCGGCGACCCCATGGTCCATCTTCGGCTATTCTCAGACATTCTGCAGCCAATGGGCCTAACCCGACCACAAAAGCTTTCCCTGTTTGGCCGAACTTTGTCGGGTGTGGCAGCCATCTGGTACGCGAAATTAGAAGATGAGGTAAAAAGAAGCTGGGATGAAATGGCTGAGGCCTTTGTTGCACAGTACTCGTATAATACACAGATCGAGATCACAACTCGTGATCTCGAAACGACGAAGCAGGACCCTAAAGAAACTTTCTCAGACTTCGTAACTCGTTGGAGGGCAAAGGCATCGATGATGACTCTGAGGCCTACAGACAAAGATCAAATCAGGATGATTGTGCGCAATCTCCAACCGAAATTGATGCAGAAGATGATTGTACTCCCTTTTCCCACCTTCTCAGATTTACACGAGATGGGGGTACAGATCGAGGATGCCATGAAACAAGGTCTGATCGACCAAGATAGGGAGCAACCTAGAAGGACTTTCAACCGTAACAACAACGCAGGCCCGAGTGGCGCTGCAACTGCACGAGCCTCAGAAGTGAGCACAGTCACCACCACTCCCCCTCCCTCAAGACCCATGACAGCCACGCCTTTCTCTGGCACATCTGGAAGCAATGCCCAAAACACCAAATATCAACCCAGAGGCCAAAGAACCTTCACCCCCCTATATATGCCCCTGTCCAAAGCTCTGGGGGTGTTAATCAGGAAAAAGCATTTGACACCCTTGGAGCCGAGGCCATTGCCAAATCCACTTCCTCCCTCTCATGACCCGGCAAAGTACTGCGCGTATCACCAACAGCACGGTCATGACACCGACCGTTGTTTCAGATTACGTCATGAGATCCAGGATCTTATTGACAAGCAGGTGATCGCGCCTCCCGAAAAACCTAACGTCACCACAAATCCCCTCCCACCACATAACCAAGCCCTCCCTCCCAACAGAATCAACTTCATCCAAACTGGGGTCGTGTCTTACGATCCTAGATATATATCACCCCATCCCACCTACCTAAGCCGGAAGTGATCCTTCATGTCTGCACTGACTTGTGCATGATGGACATCTCCACGACCCAATCTAAGCCAGTGGTGGTGACCACCGAAGATGGGACAGAGCAGATTTCAGAGGAAAGAGGGGTTGCTGAGTCTGAGGTGAACAGTCTGGGATCTTGCTGAAGGAGCTTATGATCCGGGGAATATATCCAGTCAGTGGGCCAGTCTGAGCCGAGTGCAGGGCTGCCAGAAAGGGCAGAGTTATGTATAATTCAGGGGGACAGATTTGAATGGGGAACAAATGATCTAGCAGCTGTGGGAGAGGACTTCGCCAACCTCCAGTTCTACAATGACTAAGAATCGGGGGATGCTGCAATCAACTGGTTCGAATATGAGGAGTCGACAGAAGTTGTTGGGTGGTTAGATGATCAGCCAGACGTTGTAGAATATCAACCAGAACAGAGCCCAGCAGGGGCGAGAGTATCAATGGTGGCCGGAAGGGCCGAGGGTCAGAATCCACCGCCGGAGAGCGCGGCACTAAGAATTTCGCTCAGAATTTGGGAATTGTAAATGCAGGAAATATTGAACAACCAGCTGTACTGACGCAGTTGGAACAACAAAGATTAGAGGATTCTGAGAGAATCAGAAAAGCTAAGGCCCATGTGGGGGTCGAGAGTACTGTGTGCACGGGAACAGGAAATGCTGCGGGCATAAAGATTGAAGGTGCTGCGAGTACGATCATACCGGAGCCGGACAGATGTCTGTCGGCTGCCGACAGAATGTGGTGAGAAGACGATGACTTATGTCTTGCCCACACAGATGAGGATTGGGGAGATAACCAACCAGATGATACCTGGTATATTGACGAGATCGCTCATATGACCAGAAGTGGGCGGTATTTCAAGCCCCAACACTTAGAACAACCTGAGGCGTCTGGGAAAGACAAAGAAGCTGAGAAACAGAGAGAGAAACAGATTGAAGAAGAAGCTGTGCTCAAGCAATTGAAGAAGATACAAGCAGATATCTCCATCTGGGGACTGCTTATGGCATCGAGGGTGCACAGACAGGCCGTCCTATCTGCTATGGACAAGGCCAAACTCTCTATAGACACTACACCAGAGCAGCTGGTTGGGCTGGTTTTTCCGGGAGGAGGTTCCCCGGCATTAACCTTTTCAGACAAGAAATTACCGCCTGAGGGCACAAACCATAACAAACCCCTCTACGTTTTCGTAGAATGTAGAGATAAGTGGATACCGGTGGTACTTGTTGATACCGGGTCCGCCATCAATGTCTGCCCAGCCAGAACAGCATACGCAGTTGGGGTTGAAGCCCGCGGACTTCACACCAACACTCAGGTGATCAGAGCATACGAAATACTAGCAGGGAAGTGATGGGGACTGTCAAGATTCAAACCAAGGTTGGTCCAGGACAACACGACATCGAATTTCATGTCTTGGACGTTCCCGCAACCTTCAACCTACTCTTGGGGCGGCCGTGGCTGCCCCCAAGTAAAGGCAGTCTCTTCCACTCTACATCAGATGGTGAAATACCCCTATGGAAAGGGAGTAGCCATTGTGTTCGGGAATCATCAATCCATCCGCCTCCAGAGGTATCTACGCCAGTCCTGGAAATTGAGCATGGCACAGAGGACGTATTCTTATCAGGATTCACTTTGGCTGAGGCCCGGGTAGTACAGAATATTATGGCTGTGGAATGAGGGGGATACGTCAGTGCTCAATCCGTCTACCTCATGAACAAGCTACAACACATCCCCGGGATGGGATTGGGAAGGAGCGGCCGAAAAGGCGTCGCAGCATTGGCCGAAGTGCCACATAACCCTCATACCTTTGGCTTGGGTTATCTGCCCACCAAAGAGGACTGGGTGAGGAAGGGAAAAGAAATGGCCGGAAGAGCCAAAGCGAAGAAGGCGGGGAAGCCTTTTGACTTAATACACAGGCCCATTCAGGGTACCCTGAACGGACGCTTTGTCCGGGAGGGGGAGGACTTTCCATTTTGCGGCTTCCCTGAGCCGTGGCTAAACGCGGAGAAGAAGCGCTCCCAGGCTTCGAGATCTTCTTTGACTTGCAACTATCCGGGGATGACGTTGCACAGAGCAGACAGACCCACCAGCTGAGGCTGAGGTTGAGCAGTATAAAGCAGGGGATCCTGAGGGCACAGAATTTGAAATGGGGGGTAGCACTGGCATGTCTACTCTCTGATCCTCCGATCGACCATGAGTGCTTGGGGGATAACTTCGCGGTTTCCATGATTGGGGATGAAACGGCTGCGAGCCAACCAGCAGCTATCTTGGACGAATCTATCGCACCTCTCTCACTTGGCAATACGAGGAGGGATTTTTGTCCAGCAGCACCGGGTCAGGTAGTGAGCCGGAATCTGATTCCACCGAATCTTGTGAGTCGGAATCAGGTTCCAGCTCGACTGAGTCTGAGTCTGGTACTCCTGGGGATGATCACCCGGATGCCACAGTCCTGTCTAGGTCGTCTTTTTCCTTTTCATTTGAGTCTGTTGTAAATGAATCGGACGATTTGGATGAACTTAATGAGAATCAGGTGACTGTGGTTTCTGAGTATTTTTCTGTGCCCTTGATTTATTGCATTAATTCAGACTTTCAAAACTTTGATGAAAACGACGAGGACGAAGTTCCTCCGGTTTTGCAACGTTTAATTGAGCAAGAGCAAGAGAGATTCGTTAAACCTTTAATGGATGAAATCATTACCGTGAACATTGGTACTGAGGAGGACCCGCGGCTGGTCCAGATCGGGTCCACGTTGTCTTCGGAGGAACGCGAGCGCTTAGTCGCTTTATTAAAAGATTTCAAAGATGTTTTCGCGTGGTCCTACGAAGACATGCCTGGAATCGATCCTGAGATTGTACAGCATCGGATCCCCCTTGACCCCGAGGCCCGACCTGTCAAACAAAAACTCAGAAGAA
>JAPPVO010007296.1:0-50366 GCA_030407325.1 Camellia japonica
TACCCTGCTGCATTCCCAGCCGAGGCGCACAGCTTGCGGTATGCTACCACAGCATGGGGACTAGAGAGCTCCTGGCCCCCGCTCCCACTTTCAGTGCCCGTTGTCTGATGAGTGCTTGGATTGGCTCAAGAAGAGGCAAGGACGGGGGCCCCACTTTGGCATCAGAGACTTCGACCAGCTCTGGGAGGGGGCGCAGGAACACCTGACTTATCTATCCCCGGATGTATTGCTTTATTAGTACTTTCAAGTTTTCTTTATGATGTAAAAAAAAGCAACTTCATTTGTATGCAAGAGCAGGAGAACTCTGTATTGAAATCAATGAAATTGAAGGTTGTGGGTACTGAAAAATTTTCCGTTTGGTCCAAAAATGGTCTAAGTTGTAAAAGATTAATTTGAACAAAGTCAACTTTTATTAAAACTTTTCAAAACCATTTTCGATATGGATCAGAACTGGACACGCCTGAAATCTGTCACTGAGATGCCAACCCGGATCCCAGCAACTGGAAAGTTGCCCCTAGTCTGATAGTACCGCGGCACTGCACAGCAACGGGAAAGTTGCCCCTAGTCTAAAAAGCATGCACGGAGATCATAAACCGAACTCTTGAATGCTGAATAGACAAAGATGGCGAGATGATCAAATGGACAAAGTTGATCGGGGAAAAGTTTATGGCTGAACTTCAGGATGAAGTTGCCTACGTATCCCAAAGATGGGAAATCAAGCCTTACGTAGTTCAGGCTCAGGTTCACTCGAGTATTTTCACTCTCCTTTTACGCTCTAACTTTTGCCAAGGCCGCCCTTTCGGGTTTTCAACCTTGCGAGCTCAGTTTTATAATTTCAAATTTTTTGTGCTCTAATTTTGCCTAGGTCGCCCTTTCGGGTTTTCGGCCTAGCGAGCCTCTCAGGGGTAATATTTCTTCAACTTGTCCATATTGATCGGTTGGGAAACTCTAGGCCATCTAGGTCCAATCAGAAACACAGCTCCACCTGACCAGATAGACTTAATGATGTAGGGACCAGTCCAATTGGGTCTGAACTTGCCCCTAGGGTCGTGGATGGGAGCTCGGTTGTCCTTGAGCACCAAATCTCCTTCCTTTTAGATTCCTGGACTTAACTTTCTTGTTAAAAGCCCTGGCAATTCTGCGCTGATAACCTTGAACATGGTACAGTGCTTTCAGTCTGCGCTCGTCAAAGAGCATGAGTTCTTCAAATCTGCTCTGCTGCCAATCTGCTTCGGCTATCTGACACTCAGCCAGCACTCTCAAAGACGGAACTCAATTCGATAGGTAGAAGAACGGCCTCATCCCATAAACTAATGAATACGGAGTCGCCCCCAGTAGACGTTCTAATTGAAGTCGGTAGCCCCACAGAGCAAACGGCAGCTTATCTGGCCAATCCCGGTAGGTTTCCACCATCTTCTGCAGTATGTGTTTGATATTCTTGTTGGCGGCCTCGACCGCTCCATTGGTCTGCGGCCGATAGTGGATGACTTATGAAAAGCCACGTTGTATTTTTCCAACAAGTCAATCACTTCCTTCTTGAAGTGGGAACCGTTATCTGAAATGACCTCGTTTGGGACCCCATAACGACAGATGATGTTGTTTCTGATAAACTTTGCAACATGTGAAGCCTTCAACACCGCATAGGATTGGGCCTCAACCCACTTTGTGAAATAATCTATCGCGACCAGGATGAACTCATGCCCATTCGACCCCTTCGGAGTGACAGCCCGATCACATCGATTCCCCAAACTGAAAATGGCCATGGCGAAGTCATATTGTACAGCTTCGACGGCGGGATGTTCATGCGATTTGCATGGATCTGACATTTGTGGCATCGCCGAACAAAGCCGATACAATCCTCCTCCATGGTGGACCAATAATAACCTTGTCTGAGGATCTTCCGCGCTAGCATTACCCCGTTCATATGCGCACCGCATTCCCCTCCATGGATGGCCTCCATCAGGCGTTTTGATTCTTCAGCTTCAACGCACAGCTTATGCATTCCCAGATGACCTCTCTTATACAATTTACCTCCGCAGATGATGAACTGAATGGCCATTCTTCTGATTGCCCTTTTATCCTTGGCATTTACCCCTGAGTGGATAGCTCTTTCTCCAAAAAATTCCAAATATGTAATACCAGGGGTTCTCATCTTGAACCTCATCTATAGCGGCAATCGACTCGTAAGCCGGCACAAATTTTTGGTCGATAATGCTGGACGCATCCGGACTCCAAACGGGATGTCTATCATGGAAGATAGAGTTGCTAGTGAATCTGCAACCTGTTGTTCTCTCTTAACAGATGAGAAATTTAACTTCTCAAACCGAGGAATTAACAAGTCCAAGGTCTGGTGATACATATCATCTTTCTTCTTTGACTTTCCAATCTCCTTTCTGCTTGAGATACAACAAGGTTCGAGTCCCCGATGACGTCCAACCGATTTTGCCCTAATTCCAGGGCTGCTTCTAGACCGGCAATGCATGCCTCATATTCTGCTTCGTTGTTCGAGATTTTGAACCGGAGTTTGAATGCTAGAGGGATACGGGAGTTGGTTCGGGTGCTATCAGCAACACTCCTATCCCATACCCATACTGGTTTGACGCTCCGTCAAAGTACATCGTCCAAAACTCATCATCGATATGCAAAATGGCCTCATCTGGGAATAAGTACTCAACTGCTTCACCCCTTCCACTGGATGATGGCTAAGAATTCTGCTACTGCTCTTCCCTTGACTGACTTGCGCGTCACATATTTCAATCGAATTCAAAAAGCAAACAGCAACCAACGAGCTAGCCTACCCGTAAGCGCCGGTTTCTCGAATAGATATTTGATGGGATCTAATCTCGAAACCAACATTACAGAGTGAGCTAACAGGTAGTGCCGCAGCTTCCTGGTAGCCCATACCAAGGCTAAGCAAGCCTTTTCCAACGGTGTGTAGCGAGTCTCATACTCCAGCATCTTCTTGCTCAGGTAGTAGATGGCTCTCTCCACTTTGTCCTCTGATTCTTGCGCGAGCATGCAGCCCATTGTAGTCTCAGTTACTGAAAGATACAAAATCAACGGTCTCCCGGCTCTGGTGGTGACAACACGGGGTTCTGTAAGTATTCCTTGATCTGTTCAAAAGCAGCTTGGCATCGGCCGCCCATTGGAATTTCTTTTTTCTTCAGGAGGCCAAAAAGTGGTTCACAAGTCAAGGTTAATTTTGAGATAAACCGTCTTATGAATTGCACTTTACCCAGAAAGCCTCGCACCTCTTTTCAGTCCTTGGTGGTGGCATTTCTAAGATGGCCTTGATTTTGGAAGGGTCGACTTTGATACCTCTCCGTGTAATCAGAAACCCCAGCATTTTCCCAGCTGTAACACCGAATGTACACTTCTGAGGGTTCAGCCGCAACCGAAATTCTCTGATCCTTTGAAAGAACTTTTGCAAGGCGGTGTAGTGGCCCTCTCTTTCTTTGGACTTCACAATCATGTCGTCCACGTACACCTCAACCTCTTTGTGGATCATGTCGTGTAATATCGTGGTCGCGGCCCGTTGATATGTAGCTCCAGCATTCTTTAACCCAAATGGCATCACCCTGTAACAGTAGTCCCCCACGGTGGTGGTGAAAGCAGTCTTCTCCCGGTCTTCGGGTGCCATCATCTGATTGATAGCCTGAGAAGCCATCCATGAACGAAAGCAAAGCATGCCCCGCTGTGAAGTCCACTAACTCATCAATATGCGGCAAGGGAAAGTCGTCCTTCGGACTGGCTCTGTTCAAATCCCTGAAATCCGCATACCAGGATCCTGCCATCCTTCTTCGGCATTGGAACTATGTTGGCCAACCAAGTCGGGTATTCGGATACTAGCAGGAACCCTGCGTCGATTTGCTTGGTGACCTCTTCTTTAATCTTGAGGGCCCAGTCAGGGCGGATCCTTCTGAGTTTTTGTTTAACGGGTCAGGCCTCGGGGTCAAGAGGGATCCGGTGCTGTACGATCTTAGGATCGATTCCAGGCATGTCTTCGTAGGACCACGTGAAAACATCTTTGAAATCTTTTAATAAAGCGACTAAGCGCTCACGTTCCTCCGAAGACAACGTGGACCCGATCTGGACCAGCGCGGGTCCTCCTCAGTACCAATATTCATAGTAGTGATTTCATCCATTAAGGGTTTAACAAATCTTTCCTGCTCTTGTTCAATTAAGTTGCAAAACCGGAGGAATTTCTTCCTCGTCGTTTTCATCAAAATTTTGAAAGTCTGAGTTAATGCAATAAATCAAGGGCACAGAAAAGTACTCAGAAACCACAGCCACATCATTCTCATTAAGCACATCCAAATGTCCGATTCTTCGGTTACAACAGACTCAAAAGAGAAAGAAAAAGACGACCTGGACAGGACTGTGTATCCGGGTTATCACCCCCTGGAATACCGGACTCAGACTCAGTCGAGCTGGAACCTGATCCGACTCAACAGATTCGGAGGAATCAGATTCGGCTACTACCTGACCCAGTGCTGCTTGACAAAAATCCCTCTTCATACTGCCAAATGAGAGAGGGTGCGATAGATGCATCCAAAATGTTTGCTGGTAGGCCCGTAGCCGTTTCATTCCTGATCACGTATATCGAGAAGTTATCCCCCAAGCACTTCTGTTCAATCGGAGGATCTGAAAGTAGACACGCCAGCGCTACCCCCATTTCACTTTCGGCGTCCTCAGACTCCACTTTCTTGCTCTGCTTAGCCTCAGCTAATGGGTCTGTCTGCTCTTCGGCAACGTCATCCCCGGATAACTGCAGATCAAAGAAGATCTCGAAACCTGGCACGCGTTTCCTCTCCACGTTCAGCCACGGCTCCGGGAAGCCACAAAATGGAAAGTCCTCCCCCTCCCGGATGAAGCGTCCGTTTAGGGTACCCCGGATGGGTCTATGCATTAGCTCAAAAGGCTTCCCCGCCTGCTTCGCTCTGTCTCTCCCAGCCATCTCCTTACCTTTCCTTACCCAATCCTCTTTGGTGGGCAGATAACCCAAGCCAAAGGTGTGTGGGTTGTGTGGCACTTCGGCCAACGCTGCAACGCCCTTCCGGCCGCTCTTTCCCAATCCTATCCCGAGGATGTGTTGAAGCTTGTTCATGAGGTATACTGATTGAGCACTGACATACACTCCCTCATTAATAGCTAAGATTCTACATGACCTGGGCCTCAGCCAGGGTAAAACCCGACATGAACACATCCCATACCGTGCTCAATTTCCAAAACTGGCGTAGATACTTCCGGCGGTGGTGGTAGATCGATGAATTCCCAAAAACAATGGCTACTCCCTCTCAGGGGGTATTCACCATCTGATGGAAGGTGGACGAAACTGCCTTTACTTGGTGCAACCATGGCCACCCCAAAAGTAGATTAAAGGTCGCAGGAACTTCTAAGACGTGGAAGTCTACCTCATGCTGTCCTGGCCCAACCTTGGTCTGAATTTTCACTGTCCCCATTACTTCTCTGCTCGTGTTGTCATATGCCCGAATCAGCTGGGCTGTCGGCGCAAAGTCCGCGGTCTTTAAACCGATTGCATTGCAATTCTTGCCAGGCACACATTTATGGCGGACCCTGTGTCGACAAGCACCACGGGTATCCATTTGTTTCTACACTCCACAGAGATATAGAGTGGCTTGTTATGGTTCGCACCCTCAGGTGGCAATTCTTTGTCGGAGAAAGTCAACATCGGGGTAGCCCCTCCCGGAAAAACTAAGCCCACCACTGTTCGGGCGTGGTGTCTATTGAGAGCTTGGCCTTGTCCATGGCCGATAAGACAGCTTGTCGATGCACTCGCGATGCCATAAGCAGTCCCCAGATGGAGATGTCTGCCTGTATCTTTTTCAACTGCTTCAGTACAGCTCTTCTTCGAGTTGCTTCTCTTTCTTTTCTCAGCCTCTTATCTTCCCAGACGCCTCTGGCTGATCTAGATGTGGGGGCTTGAAATACCGCCCGCTTCTAGTCATATGATCGACTTTGCCGATGTACCAGGTATCGTCTGGCTGGTTGCTCCCCCAATCCTCATCCGTGTGGGCCAGACATAGATCATCGTCCTCTTACCACATTCTGCCGGCAGCCAACAGACACCTGTCTAGCTCTGGTACAATTGTACTCGCAGTACTTTCCGTCCACATGCGCGCAGCATTCTCTATCCTTGTGCACACAGCACTTTCACTCCCCTCAGGGGCCTTAGCTTTCCTGATTCTCTCAGAATCCCCAAACCTTTCTTGTTCCATCTGCGTCAGTACAGCTGGCTGCTCAACACTTCATGCATTCACAATGCCCAAGTCCTGAGCGAAATTCTTAGCACCGGCGCTCTCCGGCGATTCATTCTGATTTCCGGCCCTTCCGGCCACAACTGATATTCTTGCCCCTGCCGGGCCCCGTTCCAACTGAGCTTCGTCGACAACGTCTGGTAGGTCATCAAGCCACCCGGTGACCTCTGCTGACTCCTCAAAATCTGACCAGTTGACTACCATGCCCTCTGGCTCTTGCATTGAAAATTGGAGGTTAGCAAAGTCCCTTCCATGGCTGCCAAGTCATCTATCCTCTGACCAGATTCATCCCCTGTATCATACAAAGCTCTACCCCTGCGCAATTCAATTCGGCCCAACCTGGCCACTGATAGAATGTAGTCACTCGGACTGTATGCCCCTCAGCAAAACTCCCAGATTCCTCAGATTCTGGCTCAACAATCCCATTCTCCCCTGAAATCTCCCTGTTCTGTCTTCGAGTCACCACCAATGGTTCGGTTGGGTTCTGGAGATGTCCAACATGCACAAGTCAGTGCAGTCAGGAAGGAGCACCTCCGGCTTGGGTAGGTGAGAAGGAGTGATATAGATGCTAGGATCGTAAGACACGACCCCAGTCTGGATAAAGTTGATTCTTTTGGGAGGTGGAGCTTGGTTGTGCGGTGGAGAGGGTTTGTTGTGACATTGGGTTTTTTGGAGGCACAATCACCTGCTTGTCAACGAGATCTTGAATCTCATGACGCAATCTAAAACATTGGTCAGTGTCATGACCATGTTGTTGGTGATATGCGTAGTATTTTGTTGGGTTATGAGAGGGAGGGAGTAGATTTGGCAATGGCCTCGGCTCCAGGGGCTTCAAGTGCCCTTTCCTGATTAATACCCCTAGAGCCTTGGACAGGGGCATATACAGAGGTGTAAGGTTCTTTGGCCTCGAGGTTGGAATTTGGTGGTTTGTGTGTTGCTTCCGGACGCGCCGGAGAAAGGTGTAGCAGCCATGGGTCTTGGAGGGGGGGTGGTGGTGACCATGCTTACCTCTGAAGCTCTAGCATTTGCGGCATTGCTGGTGCCTGTATTATTGTTGCGGTTGAAGGTTCTTCTGGGTTGCTCTCTATCTTGGTCAATCAGACCTTGTTTCATAGCATCCTCAATTTGTACCCCCATCTCGTGCAAATCTGAAAAGGTAGGGAAGGGAAGCACAATCATTTTCTACATCAGTTTTGGCTGGAGATTGCGCACAATCATTCGGATTTGATCTTTATCGGTGGGCCTTAGGGTCATCATTGAGGCATTCGCCCTCCACCGGGCCACAAAATCCGAAAATCTCTCTTTAGGCTCCTACCTTGTTGTCTCAAGATCACGGGTTGTAATCTCGATTTGAGTGTTATAGGAGTACTGTGCAATGAAAGCCTCGACCATTTCATCCCAGTTCCGCTTAACATCATCTTCCAACTTTGCATACCAGATAACGGCCACACCTGACAAGGTCCGGCCGAATAGTGAAAGCTTCTGCGGTCTGGTGAGGCCCATCGGTCGCAGTATATCTGAGAACAACCGAAGATGGACCATGGGATCCCCGGATCCGTCGAAGCGGTCGATTTGTGGCATTTTGAACCTATCTGGCAGCGTCACAGCCACATCGGTATACCCGTCCTCAATGTCTAGGATGGACTTTACCCCCTGGGATTTCTTGAACAGCTTCTCAAGCTTGCTCAACTTTAACACTGTATGGTCCACCTCGAACTCAAAAGGAGAGTCCGGTTGATTGACAGGCGTAGGTGCCTTAGATAGTTGAGGTAGAATCGGGGGCGGAGCCGGCCTGTCAGGATATCCGTATCTCCCTGGATATTTGGTGCCTCCCCGGGCGCAGGAATTCCTGGTGGGGGAGGAGCTGGGTGCGAAGCAGATGCCCCGGCTTGTTGCTGCAGCCTGGCAATTAACTCTGCCTGCTGGGCCATGATCTCAGCCTGTTGTTTGGCAAACTCATCCCGGTGAACAGCGTCCTGCTGTATGGCTCTCATGGTCTCCTGCATCTGACGCATCATTTCCTCAACTCCTGGCGTTCCTGACATACTGCCCTCATCTGTCTGAATTACTGGTAGGTCTATCTCTATGGCAACAATTGCGACCTCAGTCCGACTGTCCACTGATGGGGTAAACCACTGCTCTGGCAACCTCTGCTTGGATGCACTGCGTCTTCTCGACCTCCGTCTGATAACCGGGGGTAGGGAATGATACACTGGTTGTTCGTCGACTAGATCCTCAGATCGATGGAGTCGACGACCTCTTGTCCAGAGTGCTTGGGGAATATCTGCTTGGTCTGAAGCAATTTTGCTAAACTACCTAGCAAAAAGATAAATAAAGCAATAATAAGGAAATACACAACCAGATAAACGGACAGCATAACAGCGTAAATAAACACAACACACAATCGGGTATAATCAACACGCAGTTGATAAGCTGAAATACACTGTTGTCAAAGACTGATCATTATTCCCAAATCACTGTCCCCGAAGCTGAATCTGATACCCGCAGATAACTGATTCCAAAAATATTGAACTGCTGCCCGCAGGCCTCATACCCAAAATACTGAACTGGTGCCCGTAGGCCTGATGCCCAAACTTGTAAACTGATACATGCATTCCTATAGAGACGCACTCTAAAAGCACATAACAAACAAGTGAGAGCCAAAAACACCCCTATGCTGGGATAAGGTTTCCCTATCCTATTTTGTCAGGAGCTAGGGTTTCACTACGCACGCAGCGGTTTCAAACAACCTATAATCGGGTAAGCAACGAGTCCTAGCTTGGAATGGTCACTATGGATTCCAAATATGCACTAGGTCGAATGGTCAGAAGGGTGCCCCGGTGAAAACCGGGGTTTGTGTTCACGTCGTGGCAGAGCCCGCAACCGGTCAGCCTTATGGCACGCTTCACAGAGCGAGCCTCCGGCAAACCGTTCAGGAATAGCATACGGCAAACACGATGTCCTAGGCGCACCAATGCAAATGCAATGCAAAGAAACACACAAGTGTAGTCAAAATCAGATATCATGAGTTCGAGTCAAGTTCTCTAACTCCCCAGCAGAGTCGCCAGAAACTGTAGACATCCCTGAACGTCCCAGGAGGGAAATCCCGTTTTGTTCATATGGGCTCACTACAATTCAGGACTCAAATGTCACAGGCCTGTATCTAATCTCGCAGAGTGCAATGCAAGATCGATGAATCATCAAAGAGTCCAAATGCGGCAAATCGTTTTTGAAAACAAATTTTTTTGAAAGAAGTGCCAAACATGGACTGCTTTGCCAGATACAGAGTCGCCACCTAAATATTTTATTTTGGGGAATTTAGGAAACCCTGACTCATTTGCCTAAGGCCACGTATCTGTCATCACCAAAGTTGCCTCGGCTCGGGAACTGGGGTACGATTGGGGAAGGTCACTTCGTGAGCACCCCCGCTAGCCTGATCAAAGATCGGCCTTTACTAACCATGATATCGAGTTTTGAAAACATTATGTGCTCTTATTCTGGTTATTAGCCTAGAATTACTATGTGATGCGCACAGCATACAAATATAGACTGGGTCGCCTGAATTGGAACGAAATATCTCATGTTTGTTTTGAAAACGGTTTGCTACTCGCAAGTAGGCTAAAATGCAGATTTTGCCACCCTCAAGTGGGCTTAGAAAACATGATTTTGCCACTCTCAAGTGGGCTTAAAACTCGCAGTCGATGAATTGTTCCAATCCAAATAACCCAACCTTCACCCACAGGCATTCAGGCAGTTATATCACATAAGCAAATAGCCTCATGGTAAGCATGCTATCATGGCAGTCACTCACACACATGCAAAGATACTAAAGCATAAGCACTTACCGAGTACTCCGAGCCAAAGAAAGAAGCTAATTAGAAATCATGCATGAATCCTAACTATGCTGAAATGCCTAATGGAACACATGCAAAAATGCAACTAAGACAGGCTCGGCTATTCTAAAATGGCATATGAAATGCAACAATCGATACATGTATTCAACTTGGAATTGAAATACAATGCAGTTAGCATGATGCGCCGAGCTCGGTGCATGCAATACAGATGAATGAATGCAAACATGCGAACATATAGATGCTAATTGAAACATGCCCTAAAACTAACCATCATAAGCTGGTAAATAAAAGGGAGAAAGACGTGGGGTTAGAAGACATGCATCACACACACCACACTTATTACACAATTGCCCTCGCTCGGAGGGTCCGAATAAATAATACAGTCCGAATAAATAATTACAGTCCGAATAAATAATTAAATATTACAAAACCCTAATTAATTAACAAATTAACTAGGAAAGCAATAAACTAGTATGCAAAATTCATGGACCGCCTCAGCTCTGTTCCGAATGATGAAAGATGCATGCTCAAGTTGCCTTGTGCGGAAATCCATTGCAATGCCCCGATTCGCCTCTGTTTGCAATTGATCCCGGAATACTGTGCAAAGCTCTAGAAGGTTGCTGATTTCTGGTTTGCTGCAACAAAGAGCAAGAAAGGGGCATGGCAAAGTATTTTCACATATGTATGCACACCTTGATCCTCATGCCACCAATCACGCATCTCGATGCACGTGATGTAACATCAGTGGCCATTGATGGAAATGACACAACCGAAACACATGCAAACATGCATGGATGCAAATGACCGATCCTAAGGCACAAATGCCACTCTACCAAAACATGGCAAGGAATGAAATATGGCATAGGATGGCACATGATACAGCTCTGAAATGGCATAAAATATTGTCTCGAAATATGCAAGTATGTCACGCAATGCAATGCAAGGGGGCTCGGGTACCGAAACTAGTGAAGTGCGTTACACTAGGGGTACCCAAAGCAATGCACCAAAGGCAAAACCAATCCCAAACAGATCCTAGGTAGGTCTGAAACAGTGGGCAAATGGCCTAAAATGATGGCTCGGAATGCAACGAAATGGAGCTCATTCAATGATCCGAAAACAAGGCATACAAGTCCGACTCTCAAACACATTTAAAGAGTACAAAACATGGCAATATGGCATTCAAACAAGCTCTGAAATATGATGTATAATGAGCTCAAAACATGAACACACCTCAGTATATGCATGGAATGAACCTCAAAACTCAAAGTTAAGCATGGGTATTGAACTACAAGCATGCAAAACCAACATCATTCAACCATGAGACCCAAAAACAGAGCTAGGGCAGTCCAAAATAAGCACAATATCAGTTTAAGGCATGGCCAAAAAGTGCCAAAATCAAGGGTCAACAAAGCATGCAAAGAAAGCTAATGAACCATGATTTACACTACACGTATATGAAGCACATGAAGGCTCACCAAACCAGCCAAAAACAGAAGTATGAGATGCTAAAATATGCCCAAATAATCACTGAAACTCAGTCAATGTATGCAAGAATGATGGGCTCCTTTGAAAGGCCAATAAGAGGGTTGTTCTACACATATAAGATAGACATGCAAGATGGTAAAAAAAACCTCTGGAAAGAGGTTCTGAGGGTCCTAAAACCCACTAGAAGGGGCCTAAAATGGGTTAATGAAGCATGCAATGAAAGGTCCCTTTGAAAGGCCTTGAATGGGATTGTTCTACACATGCATCAAAGACATAAAATATGGCCAAAAGGGCTTTGGACAGAGTCAAGGCAGACCTTAAAACTCACCAAATAGGGCCTAAAATGTGGCTTCACAACATGCAAGTAGGAGCCCCTTTGGAAGGCCAAAAGGACCAACAAACAAAACAAGGAGATAGGGGGTCACCCCCCTCTGATTTTGGCTCTCAAAATAGTATGCTAGCCACTAAAAATCCCCTGGATTTCAGTGGCTAGAAGGCCAAACAAAGCATGAAAAAAAGGCCTAGATGCAAGGCTCAAAACAAGATGCAAACAAGCATACAAGGGGGTAGATGACCCCCAAAATAAAAATGCCCTTAATCAAACTTCAAGAGGGGCTCAAAATAAGACACTTTTAGGTTTATGAAAAATCTCAAAAATGCTTGCAAGCAAGGCTAAGATAGGAAGCAAAATAAGCCTACAAAGAGGGATGGAGCATACAAGGAGGTAGATGACCTCAACTAGAAAAGTGTCTTTAATAAAACTTCAAGAGGAGCTCAAAACAAGAAACTTTTCAATTTTTGTCAAAGTCCAAAAATGCTTGCAAATAAGGCTAAACAATGGAGCAAAATAATGCAAGAAAAGGGGAAATAGAGACTTACCCTTGTAGCACAGCAAGACAGCAAGCTCTGGACCAAGAAAGGAGTTCTTCAACCTCTGAAAATCAGCTCCAAGATGCTTGGATGGATGGTGGAGGTGGTAGGCTATGAGGTGTAGTGCAAATGGTGCAAGAATATTAGGGTTTGGAGCTTGGAATAGTGAGCTATGGAGGGAAGTGTTTGTATGCCTTAAATAAAAGGTTCAACCTTTGTAATGGAAGAGGAGGGCCTCTCTTATAGAGAAGAGAGGCCAAAGCTTCTCTTGGAAGCTTCAAATATCCTCCATACACGTGTGTGGAGAATGCACCAAATGGCCCCCAGCTGGCACAGCTGTGTTGCATTCAGGAAGAGCAAAAAGCAGATGGCTGGCTGACCAGTTAAGGTGGTCGGCCGGCCACTCCCCCTGGTCGGCCGACCAGGGGTCAAAAGGTTCAATGAGAAATAATGGTCGGCCATACCAGAAAGGTGGCCTCCCAGATGAGTAGAATACAGTTGTATGGTGGGAAACCAGAAAATGTGACCCAAGAGAGAGGAAAACCAGCTTTCTAGCAAGGTTCAAAAGGTCAAGAAGAAATACTGGGTCGGCCTACCCATATTGGTGGCCTCCCAGATGAGTACAACACAATGGTGGTATGAAAAACCAGAAATTATGGCCCAAAAGTGAGAAAAACCAGCTTTCTGTTAAGAAAACCGGCTGGAGGAGAGAGAAAATGGTTTCCAAAAGAATTGCTGGTCTCCCACTATAGTACCACCTTCCAAACAATGAAAATAGGGTCCATGCCAAAAATGAACCCTAACCGATGCAAAACGAGGGTTCGGGGGCCAAAACGCGCGGCCCGGGGCCCCGAAAACAGGCTGTTAAGCACCGGAGGTGGCGTACCACCACGAAGGTGGTCTCCCGGGCCACAGTATCCCTCTAAGGAGAGGAAACAAGGTGTGTGCCAAAAATCGGAGCAAACGGAGGTAGTTAAGCGGTCCCAAACCGAGGCACACGGCCGACGGCTTCGAAAATCAGAAACTGGCCTCCAAATGGGAAAAGTGGCCTACGACCACGAAACGTAGCCTACGGCCACTGAGAGATGGTCTACGAGACCTCTCCCTCCCTTCGGGAAGAGAAAACAGAGAAAACAGGACCTGGTTCGCAAACCGAGGCAAAGCACAAAAGAGCCCCGAAGTCCGGAGGCAAGGCTCGTAGCCAAGACTCTGAAACCTCAAAACGAGCACAATATGCAACATCACCGAGCGCTCAGTTGGTGATGTCTGAGTCTTAAGGTCGGTCAAAAATGGGGTGTCTACAGCTATCTTATGTTTTTAGTCTTTTAGCTTATGATATTTGATACAATAAGGTATTTTCATCCTTTTCAGGTTAATATCACTCCGGAGAGAAAAGGATTGCAAAAAGAGGCAAAAAGAGCAAAAAATCTATGACTGAGTGAATCCGTATGAGCAGAATTCACAAATCCACATGAGCGGATTTCCCTGCCAAAATTTCCCTCTAATTGAATTTGTACCAGCGAAATTCCCAATTCGCACGAGTAGATCTACCTTGATATTTGTGCACGTGTTTTTGACTCAGAATTGACTGGAGGCTATAAAACAGATTTTGGGGACCTATTTTGGGATCTGAAACCCTAGAGAAGACAACTAGAAGCTAGAGAAGAATAGCAAATCAACAATCCATGGCTTTCTTTTCAAAATTCGAAGTGTTTAACCTCTCCATGAGCGGCTAAGCTTTCTTCTTAGGATTGAGATGAAACTCTAATCAAGTATCATGTAATTTTGTATTTTAATTCTAGTTTTTCTTTGGAATTGGATAATCGATCATTTTTAGATCTTCTATTCAAATAATCTTTTCATTCGATTTATGTATTCGATTTCTGTGATTGAGAATGCATGATCATACAACTGTTTTACTTTCTTGTATATGCAAATCATGAGACGAGTCATGCTTAAGGGTGACAAATCGTGCTGCAAACTTAGTTTAGTGTAGACGATTCGTACCAATTGAAGACGATTCGTGCTACGTTTTGCATATACTCATTTTCTTGACAATGATATTGGGGCTTGTAGTCATTACACATCATTATTATCCGGGCCATTGATTTACTAGAATTGGATATTTTAATTACATGATATGATATTAGTAGTGGATTCGAAATCCTAAGTCTCTCTCCATATTTAGATTACTCTCTTCATTTGCGCAATTATTTTAGTTTTCATTTGAATTCTCATTTGTGTTGATTGGTGTGGTATTGTGATGGTAGGGTAGAATTGAACAAAAAACGTTGATTTGGATAATCGTCCTTTGAGTAGTCATCACTCCTTTACTATTTTCTCTCTCCACACTTCGAATTTTCATGTGAGACTAGAACCACTGAAAAGCCTTCTTTCGGAGCTTCGATTTAGACATAAGAATGACCTAAAACGAAGTACGGACAATAGAGTTATGCCTATTCTAAATTTGCGTACCTGAGTTGTGGGCATAGTCTGCTTGATCTCAAGTTTGACCACTCAAGCAGTCTGCAGACTCTTGCACCTCTGGAATCTAAATTAGAGAAAGATCCTGCAAGCATTGATTCACCGCTCGAGCGGTATGTTCGTTGAAAGTAGATATATTGCAAGCCTTTATTCACCACTCGCAGTTTGTTCAAAATTACCACATTGAAATCACCTTTTTGGTCAGATTTCTCATCACTTTTGACTCTCTCTCTTCTCTCTTTTTCCTCCATTTTGGAACCACCAAGCTCTTCAAGCTTGGATTCCATCTTTTTTTTTCCCCATAAAATCTACCCTAGTTCTTGATGCAAAAACATAAAGTGTGTCAAGATTGATATTTTGAGCCGATTGTATCAAGTTTTCATCACCGTCAAAGTTTGGGACTTCACCCACTCACTCTTAGGTAAGAGTTCTCTTAACCCTCTATATCTATGATTTGTTATGATTGTGTGAACATTTTTGTAATTGTGAGTTATAAAAGTTAGAGATTTTCGAATATATGAGTATTGTTGTATAAAAAAAGGGTTTTACACAATGTTTTGAAATGATTTGTGAAAATCTTGAAAGTGAAATGGTGTCATGTTGATTGAAAAGAGGTGATGTTAAAAATTTGGAAAAATTCCCAATTTTCTTGAAAAACCCTAGGTTGAAGATTTTATTAAAAGATGATTTTGAAATCAATTGATGTTTTATAAGTGAAATTGAAACCTATATTGTGTTGGAAAGTCATGGAAATCTTGAAATGGAATACCTTATGAAATTATGTGAACAATGTTGATGAGTATAGGAAATTGTGAGAATTAGAAGATTGAGATGTGTTGTTAGTCTTGAGAAATATTTGATAATAATGAAACGTGGATGATGATGATGATTAGTTATGATATAACATTGTGTCAATACTTATTTAATGTTTTATTAGAAATAATGTCTTTTGGCTATCAATAGAGAGTGATGAGAAATTGTAGCAAAATGGAGGTGAAGCCTTGGGCAATTATAGTAATTATACATTCATGCATTGCGTTGCAATCTCATGGTTTTGGGACTAGTGTTAAGTTATTTAAAAATGTGTGTGGTTTTGAGAAAGCATCATGTATGGGTTAAGGTGCCCAATTGCCCTTCCGTGCTTGGAGGTCGCAAAATGTGGGAAGGTAATCGAAATATTGTTGAGGTGCTCAATTACCATTTCGTACTTGATGTCGGTTAATGTGGGGGATTTTGTTGAATATGTTGTTGAGGTGTCCAATTGCCTTTCTGTGCTTGAGGCCGATAAATGTGGCAAAGTTGTTGGAAATATTATTGGGTGTCCAATTACCCCTCTCTGCGTGATACCGATAAATGTGGAAATATCTTTAAATGTAGGAATATCTTTAAATGTAGGAATTTGGAAATGCAATAGGTCCCAATTTCCTTTTGTACTCAGTAGCCGATAAATGTAGGAATATCTTTAAAAAACGTGTGGTGAGCTTTGGTGCAAAAAGGTTTTAAAAAATGATTGAAATAAAAAAATGCTAGTGTTAAGTTGAACATAGGTTACATTCGTACGTTGAACATTAGTTTCTTTGAAAGAAGTTAAGTTATAGTTCTTGTTCATGACATGTACATTACATTGTATGATCATAATCATAAGAAACATATATGTATATTGTGTTAAGATTGTTCTTATTGGGCGTCAAAGCTCACTCATTTTATGGACAGGATATACAAAATTCCAAATTATGATGATGTGTCTCTAACCTGTTGAGAAGCAAATTAAGATACTGAAGGAGGAAGAATGGATGAATTTCCAAAAACATCGCAATTCCTCTTTCATATGGATAGTTGAACAGTTAATGCATTGTGGAGAATACTGCTTTCATTTGGTGGAGCCATGGCCTTCCTAATACCAAATTAAATGTCGCGGGTACATCCATGACATGAAGTTCGGCTTTGTGCTCGGACATGCCCACTATTAGCTGCACCTTGATTGTTCCCATGACCTCTCGGCTTGTATTATCATAAGCTCGAATCAGTTGAGTTGTGGGAGTGAAATCCACTGGTTTTAGCCCTATGGCATAGGCAGTACGTGAAGGACAAACATTGATAGCTGATCTGGTGTCAACAAAAACAATTGGGATCTATTTCTTTCGATATTCCAGAGACACATATAAAATCTTGTGTCCTAATCCCTCAGGTGGTAATTCTTTGTCAAGAAAGGTCATTATGGGGACTGTTTCCTTTGGGGTAATCAACGCCACAAGTTGTTCTAGAGTAGTGTCAATTGACAATTTAGCATTGCCTAACAATGTTCCGTAGATGCCATAAGAAGCCCCCAAATAGAAATGTTTGCCTACATCTTTTTCAACTGTCTAAGAACCAGATCTTCTTTCACCTCTTTCTCCTTTTCCTTTTCTTTCTTGGTATCTTTTTTATATGATTCACTAGGTGTGGGGGCTTGAAGTAACGCTCGTTCCTAATTAAGTGATCAATTTCCTCAGAATACTAGGTATCATTAAGAACATTGGTACTCCAATCTTCGTTAGTATAGGGAAAGTTCAGATCATCATCCTCTAAACACTCTCCTTCATTTATCAATAGACAGTTATCTGGCCTTGAATGGATTATCCCCGCATGATGCTTATAGACTGATTCTGATTGAATATCCATGCATATCTCCACTCTGCTAGCTTTTCCTTTTTTCTTCTTTCTTTTGGCGACTTCTTCCTTACTGTCCTCTTTGGTATCCACTTTCTGTTCCATTGTCATTGTTTCTATCCCGGTTTCTTTAGCCGCCTCTATTTTGGAATCTTCACCACTCGTCCATCCATGGCTGTTTTTAAACTACTCGGATCCCACCAGTCAATTTGTATATTCCCCAAAGCTAGCTCTTCAAAGAAGTAGAGATTGTGCAAGTCTTCATCTAGATCAGCCAAGTTATCCATCCCTTGTTTAGGTATATCCTCCCATATGACATTAAGAGCAAATGAGTTAGGTAAAACAATGTTAGGCTTTAGTTGACTAGTGGGTACGATATACTTACTAGGATCGTATTCTTCCTCTAGTTGTTTTCCAGTCTCAATCATAGGCACTTCGGTTGTTTCCTTTTTGGTTTCTACCACTACCACCATAAGGTTTTCAGGTTTTGGCTAGGTTGGAGATGCATCTATCATGCACAGATCAGTGCTCTCAGGAATGTGTACCTCAGGTTTGGGTAGATCGGAAGGCATGATATATATGTTGGGGTTAAAGGTGGGTAATAGTGCATGGATGAGGTTGAGACGAGGGAGTGGTTGGATTTTGTCATGGGGTGGTAGTAGGTTAGTAGTGACATTGGGTTTTGGCAGTTGTAGGGGAGCTATGACTTTATTGTCAATAAGATCTTGAATCTCATAATAGAGATGGAAACAACAGTCAGCATCATGTCTGGGTTGTTAGTGGAAGGCACAGTGTTTGGCAGGGTCATGTTTGGCTAGGAGAGGATTGGAAAGAGGTCGAGGGTCAAGAAGTTTGAAATACCCTCTTTCTATCACGACCTTCATAGCATTAGTGAGGGACATATAAAGAGGGGTGAATGTTCTAGTTGAGGTTCATGTTGAGTTTGCTATGCAGACTAGCATTGGCAAAAGGATCAGCCATTTTGGTGGTGGCAGTAATCGAGTTGACTTTAGAGGGCTTCATAGCTCTGTTACAACTAGTAGTAGTATTGGAACTGCGACTGGAAGTTTTTTGTACAGGCTCTTTATCATCAACAAAGATTCCCTACTTGATTACATCTTCTATCTGGACCCCCATTTCATGTAGTTTTTTGAAAGTGAATAGTGGAAGGAATATCATCTTTTGCAACATCTTGCCATGCAAATTTCTTACCACGATATAATGATTATGGTTTAGACCTGACCCATTTTCTTCCTTTTGAATCCGAGAACCTATGTACTTAACTGTTGTTCATCTCATTCCCATCTTGTTGCTTGTTGAGTTTGGCTATTGGGAGTTTTAGTTGCATTTGAAATAGGTTAGGAAGTTAGTTTTTCAATGAGTTGTTGCCCAGATTTTTGCCTGTTCGCTTAAGCGGTCTTTATTGCGCTTGGGCGGTCTTTTATAGTCTGCAAAACTACTTGATGTGTGATATTTTCGCTTGAGTGATACTTCTTGCGCTCGAGCGGTCTACCTTGTTTGGTCTGAACTTCTGGGAGCTTGTATTCTTCACTCGAGCGATGGTTTCATCGCTTAAGCAGTCTGTTCGAATTCATCATCTATAAAAGTCACTTTTGGTCATATCTGAATCATTTTTCTGTCTTCATTCTCTCTCATTCTATCATTTTTGAGGTTAGAAGCTCTTTATCCCTTCATTTCATCTACTTCTACCCATCTTTGATCCATAGTTCTTTAGATCAAAACGTAAAGCTCACGAGGGCTTTCTTTTAATTTGAGCGGATCGCTGTTTCGTCACCGATGATTTTTGGATCATCTTCTCTTTGCTTCAAGAGGTAGGGATTTCTTTATTCTTTTTCAATACTTCATTTATAGATAGATATGTGGTAGTTTTTATTGCATAAGAACCATATTTATTATGAATCTTTGAAAAACATGAAAGAAGGATCTAGCGTTTGATATTTGGGAGTTTAAATTGTTAGTTTTACATATTTATGTTAAGAAAAGGAAAAAAAAACCATAATTTAATATTATTACCTTAATAAATAGAGAAAGGGGTAAAGTTGAATTTGGTTATGTTTTGGTTTGATATGGCTTGTGTAATTGTGTTAATGGAATCTGGACTAATTAGGATTGATTATGTTGAGTGGAGCTGGGTTGTGGCTTTGACATCATGGATGTGGTTTTAACGAAATGTAAAAAATGGGCTTTTAGAGAATGATTGAAGTATTGTGATTTGGAAAATAAGAAAATTGGTCTTGGAAAGAAAATGAAATCATAACCCTTTGTAAATTAAGAATGAACTTGAGGTGTGATTTTGAAACCTTTAAATATTATTATTGTTGTTGGACTTAAGGTCTCGTGAAAATTGGATTATTGTATTACGTGTATTCAATACATATGTTTAGAGGTTTTCTCCTTGGTCATCGATGGAGGATGATATTGTGATGTTGAATAGTTTATGTGTATATAGTACATTCGAGTTATTCATGCATGCATTTATTGTGATGGTTGGGCATATATATGCACTGAGAATAAGAGGTACATTTCTTTCCAGCTAGTGCTTGGAGAATTGGCTACACTTAGAATGAGAGGTACCAGTACCTTCCAACTAGCACTTGAAGTAATTGACAGGGGTACGATTACCTTCCAGCGAGTGTCTGGTAAATTGGCAGAGGTCCCATTCCCTTCTAACTGGTGACTAGTAAATTGGCTTGTGTTATGGAAAGGTGTATCCTTGGCTTACCGTGCTTAAGGTAGGTAGAGCAAAGTTCTATTTACCATTATTGTCCCAGTGTATTTATATAGATCACTCGCTATGATGGTTATGGTTCAAGAAGACTGAGTTATATATTGAGTACGCAGTTGTTGGGTATTTGTTATTTTCATTTTTCATATTGGATGTTATGTATACATGTGAGTGTATCAAATAAATTGCCGAAAGTATCTTTTTGACTTTGGACTTAAGGCCTAGAAAATGTGATGAATGTGTTGGAAATGGACATAGGTTATGTATTGAGTTTGTAAGTACAGGGAGGAAATCGGAACTTTTGTTAATGTATTTCAAAAACAAAACGGTTGTTATGTGATATTGTTGAAATAGAAAGCAAGAAGGATATGTAAACTATTTGTATTGTTGAACGAATTGGATGATTTTGGGAAAAGTACTTATGTAAATATACTTTAGTACAAACCATCACATTATTTACATAGTATGAGTTGAAACATTCATGATCATAACTATCTGTAAGTTGTTATTGTTTAGGATCATGTTGGGATCCCTACTGGACTTTATGTTTATCCACGTTGCTAATCCTTTTTTAGGTGAATGACGAGAAGTCAAGATCGAGGATCTTCTTTATCTATTGGCCACAGGGCCTTATATCTGTTGGTGGGATGTCATTGTTGTAAAAGGGTTGAACCCTTTCTCTTTATGTAATGATGTAAGTCTGCGGGCAATTTATTTAATTATGTCACATGTTGCATTCATTACGTACACGAATGAGAGAATCTTTATTTGTTTATCTTTACTGATGTATTAGAACATCCGTTCGTTATCTCTAAAATTGTATTATAATAATAGTTTATGGTAATGTTATTTGTGAAATAAAAAGTGGAGTGTTACAACTTGGTATTAGAGCAAGCTGGGTTTAAATACTTTGAGCTCGTAGGAAGTGGTTTTTATCACAATGGGTTTACTACATGTGGTGAGGATGTTGCATACAGTTAGGATAAGTATTAGGACTTTATATGTTGCAGTTATGTGAGCATGGGGTTAAGTTTCTTGGATAGTTCTTGTAACCAGTGAACTTGCTTTGAGGTCTTGGATAGTACGTGGTTTCTAATAGAAATTCCTTGAAAGTTCTAGGACGAGTTGTCCTTGTGGACTTGATTTGATTATGTGATTAAGTGTTTAATTGTTTGTGTAATAGAATTGGTGTGTTGGGGGTTAAGTGTGTCCTGTAGCTAAGCGATGGCGAATATATGCCTTGGGCAAGACCGTTTTGTTGCTCACTAAGTTGGGCTTGTTTTGATTTTATAGGATGTCTACACGAAGGAATAGAAAACGAATTGAAAATAGGAGTGCCAGTAGAGGCACAACAGTTCCTTTAGCACCTGTCGTTACAGCATTGGCTGTTAGCGAGGAAGTCACACGCGAGATTGTAGAAGCGATGCAAGATGCTCTAGATCATAATGAAGGTGACAACAGGCGTACCCTTTAGCTTACTAAGGAGTTTCTTCGCATTATTCCACCAAAGTTTCTAGGGGAGGCTAAGCCACTGGAGGCAGAAGATTGGTTGGAACAAATTACCAAGACTCTTGACATGCTCAGAGTCTAAGATGAAGGGTTGAGGAATTCTTAGGCAAGTTTCCAATTGAGGGGAGATGCAGGGTATTGGTGGAAGTATGCTAAGAACACTGAAGGAAACACGTTGCGTTCATAGAGGCCTTTTTGGTCAAGTACTTCATTCCTTCTGCTCAGGAAAGGTTGAGGGAACATTTTGTCGAGTTGCGCCAAGATACTACTCCTTTGGCACAGTTTGAGATGCGGTTTACTAGTTTGGCAGGGTTCGCTCCAGAGTTGGTGGCAACGGAGGAGCGTCGTTTTTATGAGTTTGGAAGGCAGTTGCGTGATGATATCAGGGAGAAGGTAGTTGAATCTTTGTGGAAGAATTACTATGCACTAGTTGAGGCGCGCGGCCCATGTGGAGGCCATGGTTGCATGTATTGGTCGAGTTAAGGAGGAGGCCACTTCGGCCCATATAGAGGGCATGATTGCGTGTGTTGCTTTAATTATGTCACATGTTGCATTCATTACGTATACGAATGAGAGAATCTTCATTTATTTATCTTTATTGACGTTTTAGAACTTCTGTTCGTTATCTCTAAAACTGTATTCTAATAATGGTTTATGGTAATGTAATCCGTGAAATAAAAATGGGGCATTACAACCATACGAATTTGATCTTTCTCAGGTGGTCTATTAGTCATCATTGTTGCTTTGGCCCTCCATCTGGTGATGAAGGCTACAAAACTTTCGTTTGGCTCCTAACGGTTGCTTCTATCTCCTGGGTAGTCACTTCGATATGAGTGTTGTATCCATATTGGGTGATAAAGGCCTCTGCTAATTCTTCCCAACTCTATTTCACCAAATCTTCTAGCTTGGCATACTAGATGACAGCCACTCCTAACAGAGTTCATCCGAATGGAGATAGCTTTTGCAGACGAGTCAAACCCATAAGCTTCAAAACATCAAAAAATAGGCAGATATGCACCATGGCGTCACCAAATCCATTGAATATATCAATATGTGGCATCTTGAATCATCTAGGCAACTTTACAGCTGTTTCTGTATACTTGTCTTCGATGTCTGGAATAGAGTTGATTCCTTGCGACCTTTTGAACATTTTTTCTGACTTGTCTAGTTTTAGCATAGTCAGATCGAACTCATTCATTTTCAGGAGAAAGAGCCCTCCCATTGTTTGTGGAAGGGGAAAAGGTCCTCTTAACAATTGTGTGGCTTAGGTCATCTAGGAAGTTGGGTTCAAGAAGTTCCTCAGCTGGTGGAGGTGGATTTGGAATTGGATGAGTCACTAAAGTTGGTTGAGTAGTGAATGCCCCAGATGAGCGTTTCAATTTAGCAAGAGCATCACCATGGGTGGCAACCGTATTGGCAATAGCATCCATGCATCGTTGAAGGGCCACAAACATGTCTACTATATTTTCTAGAACTTGAGCCATCGCTGATTTTGGTGAATTGGGTGAGAATGATCTAGCTAGTGAAGAAGGGGTACTCTAGACAGTTGCTGAGGAGTCTACCAGTGCGAGTCCAAAGAACTTAAGGGATACCAGGTCGTTCTGAGTGCTACGACTACCTACCAAAAACAAGGGAACCCTCAATCAGAATTTCAGCAGCATTCTAGCTTAACTGATCATTATATAACATGCTAAAACACTGAATTCAACCCCTCAAAATGAAATGCCTGAACCACTACTCAAAATTTTGAGAACCTTAGATCCCATACATTGCACATAGCAGGAAAGAGAACAAACACCCCTATGGAGGGTAGGGTTATCCTGACATAGTTTTGACATGATCTAGGTTTGCACTATTCAAACAAATGGCATCATACATCGTGAAATGGCGTAGCATCCTACCCTAATAACAATAAAAATAACAATAAAAATAGCCCATCTCATGGCATTACTTAAAATTGATCGACAACACCATATCTTCTATTCCATTTATACCTTTGATCAATACAGAAGATGACATATGCAATATACATTCATAAATCCTAGATTTTGAATTTATAGTATATAACATGGATACATGAATTAAAATAAAAGTAAAATCAAATAATTATATGCCCTAATGGGTACATCTTTCCAAGTCAATGCTTGGGTACAATAAAATGAGTTTAACTCAATACAATTAAAGCCCGAGGCTTAAACAAAAAAAATTACATCAAATAAACAAAATGAAGCCCTTGGCTCCAAGTCCTCCTAACTACGTCATTGGTGGAGGTATATCATTAGCACCTGAAAGTTATTTTCCATATAGGATGAGCTAAAGCCTAGTACAGATACTCTCACATAATATATGAATCTTAACAAAGTTATAAGTGAATGCACATGCATGCCATTTGTTAAACGTCTCACATTTTCCATCTCAAAAATATGTAATGCCAGATTATACATCAATTCATGAAAATAATCCTTTTATAACAGAAAATAGGGTAATGGATACAAAATATTAGGAATCTCTAGGTACGTGTCTGCCGGTAGGCTATACAAGCATTACCAAAGCCATTTTACCAGTACTAACCAGAAGGATAGGCACCTATCCATGCGGGTTTCTAGATTTTCACTAAGGACACACAAGCCAACATCATAACCACAACCACACTCCTAACCAGATTCACCAAGGTATTCATCATTTTTTTCTCAAAATCAATATATATTTTCAATGTTGAATATGAAACAATACTCGATGCAAGATGTATGAGAAATTGGTTTCAATTTAACCTAATCCTCGTATAATTTCTACAACAATCAAAACTATCCCCCACTGATAGTCCAAAACAGATATTTCTATACAACAAATAGTTTCCAATCAAACGATATAATTCCATCATTTTAAAATGGAAGTGATATTACATATCTAACTCTACCATCATCATCAACATAAACATTGTTGCAATCTTAGAAAACCCAACATCATTTTTCATTTCCTTTCACGAATCCAAAATTCATAAATCTAGAACAAAATGCATTTTACTTAGAAAATCAATTTTTTAGCAAGGAAATCCACCATTTTAACATATCTCAACCGTAAATACATCCCCACAACTATTCTCAAGAACCCATTTGGAAAACCCCTTTTTTTAATTCAAAATAAAACCCTAGGTTTACCCAAAAGTCCCAAATCACTAACCCTTTTCAAAGAGCAAATAACTAACCTAAAAATCATATTGAAGGTTGAAGAAATCCCTACATCAAAGCATAAAACAAGAGAGAGAAAAAAGTAAAAGCTTGGCGGAGCTGAAAACAACAACTTCCCGATTAGAACGAAGCCCTCGATGTGCTCAAGCTTTTTCTCCAAAGGACTAGGGTAAGAAAACCAATGGATTGAGAATATTTGAAGCTAAAGTACAAGAACTAGAGAGCGAGTGAAGATTCAGGGTTTTGAAATGTTTAGAGAGAGAGAGAGAGAGAGATAAAAAAAAGTGACTCAAAATGGCCTTCTCTCGGACTGATATATGCACAGATCGCTCAAGTGACCAAAACACCGCTTGAGCATCAGACACAATAAGCGACACTGCTTGAGTGACCAAAAACATCGCTGAAGTGCATAATGACCCCCTCCCATAAGTTCAGACTTGCAAAAGACTGCTCGAGCGCAAGAAAGACCCCTCAAGCGAACAGGCAAAAATCTGGGCAACAACTCTTTGAAAAACTAACTTCCTAACCTGTTTCAAACACAACCATAACTCCCAATAGCCAAACTCAACAAGTAACAAGATGAAAATGAAATGAACAATAGTTAAGGACATGGATTCTTGGATTCAAAAGCAAGAAATGGGTCGAGTCTAAACCAAAACCATTATATACCAAGTCCATCACCTATAAGTGAACAACAAATCAAGTGGTGCGGTGGTGATCCAGATCTAAGGCTTGTGCTCCCACCATGATAGAGCCCGTGTCTGTTTATTCATCCAAAGCTGGATAGCCCGTTCAGGATAACAGGTAACGAGCATGAGACTTAGGCACACTAATGCATGCAATGCAATAAACATATAATTGAAAATAAAAATCATATCATGGAGTTCGAGTTAAGGTTTCTTAATATCTCCAACGGAGTCATCAGAAACTATAACATTGCCTCGGGGGTACCCGCACGTGTTAAATAGTTCGGACCATCGATTTCTTTAATCTAGTCTCACGAGTACAATGTAAAACATAAATGATGGTCCAGATTTGGCAAGTTTTATAAAAAAAATCCATTTTATTGCAAACCCTTTGTCAGAAATGGACTACGTCATCAAATCTCAGAGTTGCCACCTAATATTTTGGAAGAATTAGAAAACCTGTGACTCGTGCCAAGGTCACTATTTGTCATAACCAAAGATATCTCTGTTTGGAATCTTAGGTATAAGGGGAAAGGCCATTGATTGAGCACCCCCCCCCTCACCCAATCAAAAGATCGGTCTCTACTAAACCAAGATATGATTTTTATTTGCTTTATATGTTCATATTTTGATTTATTTAATAAATCCTAAAATTTATTATGTGAAGCAAACAAATATAGACTATGTCATTTATTTTGGAACAATTTGATTTCATATATTCTGAAAATGTTTTGAATAGTGTACAAAACATAGAAAATTGAGTTTTACAAACATGAAAATCAATTTTATTCCCAATCGATCAACACAATCTTCATCCACTGGCATGCATAGAGTTATGTCAAATAAGCAAATAGTCTCATAGTAGAATGCTAAACATCATAAGGAAAACACACAAGCAGGATGCTAAAGTATAAAAACTTACATATTTACCAACGTCCTACAAATAGTTGCAAAACAAAGTTAGCAAAATATGCATGATCCTATATACAAAAATCCTAGTGCAATTCACCTATGAAATGCAACTAAAGATCCGGCTTCTAGTATATGGGATGTGAATCAGGTCAAGACATGAAGTAGCATATCAAATCACATAATAATTGATTAAATCCATAGATGCAAATTTAGCTGAATCGTAAAGCACGAAACATGGATATGATGAAAAGGCAATATATGCTTATTTACAGACAAGGAAAGTAAATAAAAGAACGGGATAGAAAGAAGCGAGGTGGGGAATTATTACAACACTTGAATAATTACATATCTGAATAAGGAAGGAGAGGAAGAAAATATTATAACAAAACAAAACCTCACAAATTTCTCAAATTAAAAGACAAAATCTATATATGCCTCGGAGATCATCAACAGGAAATTGTCTTGTTTGCTATTGAGGAACTGTTCTATTTTAAGTTTGGAAAATCATCTAGAAATTCTTGTTTTTCACATTGCAGGGCCAAAACAAAGCAAACAAAGCCTTTCCGAGAGAAATTCAATATGATATGTATAAAAGCTATCAAATGGAAAATCTAACAAATATTCATTACAAATTATCTCCATTCAATCACATTCAAGTTCATTGAAGGCCAAAATTTAAAGTCTAATCCAACAATTTTTTTAAATTGTTCCGAATTGTACCATTCTAACCTCACGGATGTGTTCGAAACGGTCCGTTTAGCTAGGACCAACCTTCGTTGCACTTTTATGGGCCTCACTAAAAAGTCTTCCTAAAACGAGGAACACCATAATTATCTAAAAATTTCGAGCCAAAGTATAATTTTTAGAACTTGGGAAATATTCCATGAACAAAGGAATATTTCGTCCGTTGATGTGACGTCATCCTCCACTTCAAAAATAAATCACACAAAAAAGGGAAGAAAAAAAAAAAAAGAACCAAAACAAGGCTATTACTTTTTGAACTCATGACTTATGGCTTAACAATAGCAATTCTATCCACTCTACCAAAGAAATTCTTGTTATTGGTTTCCCTCAAATAATATTTAAACACAATAAATTAGAGGCTGAATTACCCAAGGATGGCCAGCTGGCCGACCAAGAGTACTTTGGTTCGATTTTTGCTTATGCAAAGAGGAATATTCAATCTATAAACATAATAGCATACCATGAAAATGAACAAATTACATCAGATGGCTCGGCTATCTATCTCTAACAAAACTAAATCACATATTCAAAATAATAAAGAGAATACGAAAATAAAATAAAATAAAATACCAACAAAGAAATAGAAAGAAAATAAATAAGAAAATTAACAAAGAAATATAAATAAAATAAATAAGAGGATTGGCATCTAATTTGCATATGTAATTATTTGTGTCTGTCAATAGTAAGGCTTTTCCTTCACCCACTACTTTAATAGAGCAGACGACCCCTACCCTACTTCATTAAAGAAAATCTATGAGAATCCTTACACATGTATTGTATCCTTTTATTTATTTATTCTGTAAACAAAGAATCAAGAGAGAGGGGATTGAACAATGTGTGATGGAGCCCAAAGTAGTACCCGACATTTTATTTTAACCCTTGATTGATTCTTTCGGTAGTCGGCCTCTAGAGTAGTTACCACTCTAAATAGGGAACACTTTTCAATTAGCAACACACGAAGAACAACACACACTCAAGTCCTTGTCCAACCTCAAGTATTCAAATCTCTGTCTTTCAAAGTTTGCTAGTGTCCTAGAGTCAATAACATAAGCCTTTGTAAGTATATTATTATATTAATATGAAGTGTGAGTAATCTATATTTTTCCTCGGGTATTTCGAAACGGTAACTTTTCTGTTCTAAAATTTATTTTCCTTTTGAAAAAACTAAGTGTATAGAATGTTTGCTTGCTTATTAATATTACATGCTTTGAACCTTCATAGTATCTATTGTTTTTCTATTTCATTACTGAGTGACCTTAGTTGAAGAACCCGTGTAAGCTGTGATCAGGCATTAGAGGGAAATTGTAGGCAAAAAGGCAAAGGTAAGGAATAGGAAAATAAAAATATACTATGGCAAATAAGACTTAGTCTCAAGGTGAGAGTACATGTAATGAAAGCAAACATCACTTAAAAATGATTTTTCAAAGTAAAGGAAAGAATTTTAGAATAAAAAGAAAGTAACCTAAGTAGAAATATCAAAGGAATATTTTTTATATCTTTTAAAGCCAAAGTTTCATGCTTTTGAAAAAGGAACTTTGAGTTAAAATTAAAGTTAGTACTGAACATATACAAGAATTAGAAGATCAAAAGCAAAGATATCAATTTCTGCTATCATTAGCTACAGGTAAATCTCTAGCACACTATAGTTTTTAGAGTCATACAAAACGACAGATAGCTAGCAATAAAACAAGAAGCCTTAGAGTAGTTAATACAACAGCTTAAGAACTTATCAATAGAATAACTATAGAATTAACTAGATATTTTTTAGACCAACACCAAAATAATGGTAAACCACTAACCGTCAAAAAATTGGTATTAGAACAGTGTTCGGTTTTAGAACAATTTAAGTTAGTGTATGCAATTTGCTTATGGAAATAGAGTAGTTTTTATTATTGGAAAATTTAGTTACAAATTTCATGTTATAATAGCTTTTAGTAATTTTAAATTAGGATTACATTTTGTGTATAAAAAAAATAGAATACTTAGATTTAGACCTCAACAATTATAATAAGAATCGCCTTAATATAGATAAAAATAAATTTTGTTGTAATTTTGAAGATAATTTTACACATCAACTTCACAACGAACATAATTTTCGGCTAAATAGTATTATAGATCATCAGATTAATTTCGCAAAAATTATTAAAAAGGACGTTCATAAAATCAATAATCTTTTTACCTTGTTTATAGACCACCTTCGTAATACTCATAGTATAATTAAGGATCAAGATAAGATTATATTCAAGATCAGTGTAGCTCAATTTTATAGAAAATAGTAAATTTAAATTCAGAAAAGGTTCCCAATAAGCTAGAAATCGAAACCTTAATTTCAGCCATAAATACTAGTAATTCGAGACAAATAGAGTTAGAATCTAAGCAACTGATTAAAAGGAAAAAAAAAACTCATAATCAAATAAATCAAATAGGTAGACAAATAGAACAGATCAATCAAATTCAAGATAATTTAAAACAAAAGCTAGAAGTATTAGAGCAATTAATAAGATCTTAATTTATAAGCAGTGATAAGAAAGCTAACAGAGATTATTTTCGCCATTTTAAAACAAGCAAAGGATTTTCATAATAACCCATAAGGAATTAGTAGCTATCAAGGAATAAATCAGTCAGATAAAATATTTGTAAGACAAAATAACACAGAAATTTTATTTCTTATTAGGTTGTGTGACAAATTTGAGGAACTATTAGAACAATTACACAGATTGGAAAATCGTATAGCTTCTTTAGAAAGATTAGTGCATCAAAAAGGAAAAGAGGTTGAAGGACAAGTAAGTGAGGCTCACCCTCAGATAAACGAAGAAAATATAGCAAAATATTTTGAAAAACTTAATTTACCATCAAGATTATCAGTAAGAAAGCCCGTTTGTAGAACTTATAGAAAATAAAAATGTTCAAACAGCTAGTAAAAGAAAGTAGCAGTAAAAAGCGTAATGAAGATGAAGATGTTAAGGTAGAAGAATTCATAGATGTAGAACATCAAAAAGAGAAATTTAAAAAGGAAAAATCAGATTTAATTCCAACCAAGTATGTATATAAACTAGAAAAAATTCATAGGAAACAATATTTATTTAAACATTATGGTGGACATATGATTAGCGTAACTCAAAAAAATGAAAACATAAAGCTAAATCTAGTAAATAGAGAAAGTTACAATTATGCTGTAAATGAACATCTCAAAATGACCTATTTAGGACTAGTTGTAATAGGAGTTAAGGTTTTAACCAGAGAAAATTTAGGAGCCGAGGTCTTTGTATGTCTCTGTGATGATAGGTTTAATGATGTAGGACAAAGCATATTAGGAAGCAATGAATTAGACATGAATTCGAAAGGGGGAATAGTTTATTTCACACCAGATGTTCTTTTACAACCTCAACCTTTCATAAGAAGATTAAAAAATAAAAAAAAAAGGCATAAAAAGTAGAGGGTATAAGATGAAAAAGGAAGAAAAGAACTTATTAATTTGTACAGGGTTTTTAGGCTTAGCGGTCTCAAAAAGTAATACTCATTATAATTTTTGGTCGGCATTGATAACAACTGTTTTTGGGGGAAAGTTTTTCAAATTTGGAGGCAATTCATTCGACTTTTTCTTTTCATACATATTTGTTTTTATCAATCCACCCAAACCAAACCCAGAAGACTCTTGACTCTTGCTCTCCCCCTTTCTCAGGGACGACTCACCATCACTTTAACCCCCATCGCTCACCATTGATCTTCCATCATCATTCACCGTCGATCTTCCACCGTTGCACACCGCCACCGCCGTTGCTCGCCTCGCAGCTCCTCGCATTGCATTGCTTCGACATTGAGGTTTTTATCTTCCTCTCTCTATTTCTCTTACTCTCTCTATCTCTCTCCCTCTCGGTTCTATTTTTCTGTCTCTCTTTCTCTATTTCCCCATTTCACTCTACATCTAGGGTTTGTTTTTTTTTATGGTGTAGGGTATTGATTTATGTGAAATCAATGAACCAATGATTGAAGGAACATGTAATTTCTTAGGGTAATTGTTGTTTTGATTTATGTAATTTCTTAGTGTATGTATTACTATTGTTTGGTCTATGCTTGTAATTGTTGTTGTTTTTCACCCTCTTGCTCACCATGTACCTGAAAAAATGTTCAAACGAAATTCGTCCATGCTTGTATTTGTTGTTGTCTTCTGACCCTTTTGCTCACCATGTGTTTGACGAAATGTTCAAACGAAACTGGACAATGCTCACGTGTTTGATATGTGAAGCAATCCAACATTGGAGGCTAAAGCTGAAGGAATTTTAATTAGGATGCTCTTCTTTCTCTCTTCAATCCATATTCCTAATACAAATTTAATTCAAGTTGAAGTAAGTCTGTTTGGGAGGCATTAGATGGTAATGTGATGTTTTTCATTCATCTCTTCTCTTGCCTACTAATATCAGCTGATATATGTATGAAACAAAGCAATGCCTTCCATGGGAGCATTACTTGAAGATATGCTTGGGTAGTTAGCCTTCACTCAATTGATGCATTTGAATGTAGTTTTCAAAATTAAAGAAGGGATAAGAATATGTAGCTTTGAATACCCAAGCTCTCATTCTATGCAATTAATTAGTTCATGATTGCCTTGCATGACTGAATGTTTATCATTATTTTTTTTTCCGTTCAAGTTATGAAACCAAGTTTTTTTTTTTTTTTTTAAATTCTAATGTAGTTAAAAATAAAATATTTGTGAAGTAATCTAAAAGAATTCAATAAATAAAATAAAAAATATAAAAATGTACTGAATTTTTGTATTTAGTAAATTTTTAAAAGAATTTTTAACATTTTTTTTTAAATTTTAAAGTGCATCTAAATAAAAATTAAAAGAATTTGATTAAAACATTTTAAAAAAAATACTAAAATCCAAAAAAATAGGAGTTAAAAATTATTTTTGAAAACTCCAGGTGTGTGTGCATGAGATAGTGGGTTGCTTTGCTTGTATCATATGAAAAGCTGCTCAGCTTGGAGATGGATCAACAATGGGAATGTCACATTATTAAAGGGTCCCAACAAAAAATAAATAAAAGATAAAAACAAAGAAAAATAAACCCTTCCCTATTGGTTGGCTTTGATGTTATGTGATATATGAATTGCTTTTGGCATTATGAACATTTCTTTTTAAACGTATAATATAGATATGCTTTCCCACTGGACCTATATATATATATTGTTCATTATTAATCCTTCATTTAGTTATTGAATTTCTGTCATGATCTTCGATGGATTCTAATGCTATCAGTTTTATAAATACAATGAAGATCTTTGTTTCATAATCAATGATGATGAAATATTTATCTTAATAAATTTATATTTTAAATTAAAAAATGGGATAGGATAAGTTTTAATTATAGATTATTAATTTTGAATTGTGATGATGTTTTACAACTGAAAAAAATTTCTTTTCTACCATATTATAATTTTCTCTATTTGAAGATGCTCTCAGTGTACAATTGGCTTAGCATGGCTCTTTCTGAGATGTTCTCACTGTGTATCTTCTTGTCTTCAAATTATTCAGTGGACCAAGCAAATGAATGAGAGAACTCACATGGTACTACTACCCCTATGCCCTATGGTGATAAGGTTCTGCTACGTCATGATATTTTTAATGTATTTCAGTAGGCTCTTATATAGGTCGAGAAAATTCAACAGGATTACAAGGTATAGTTCAAGGCCATTAGGCATCATCTTGAATGCATTATGTATGTGTCTATGTGGGTTCTGATCCTCAAATGTGGTGTATGACAGAAAATTTGTATTTATTGACAAAAACTGATGTCTTGTGATTCTAGCATGTCTTGTTGATGTGTGTTATTGTCCATAAGTAATGCTTAGTAAATCTCTCTTTCTGTCTCTTAACAGAAATAAAGGCATATCTCTCTATTGACAACTTTCTTTCTTTTCATGTGTTTCATAGGATCGGGACAGTTATTGGAAGATGATGCAGAAATATATAGGTTCTGATGTCACATCAATGGTGACACTCCCAGTTATCATTTTTGAGCCAATGTCAACGCTTCAAAAAATGGCAGAGGTTTGTGTTTTTGTACCATACTGATGTCTTTGTTATATTTGATGATGCTTTTCTTGTTGAATATCACCAATTGTGAAATGTTTGTAATAGTTGATGGAATACTCCTACCTTATGGATTTAGCAGATGAATGTGAGGATCCCTACATGCGATTGGTTTATGCTTGTAAGTACCATTCTGCTCTCTCTCTCTCTCTCTCTCTCTCTCTGTGCGAGTGTGAGTGTGCATTTTCTGTTGTGAAACTTATGGTTCTCCATTTCAGCATCCTTCTTTATAACAATCTATTATGCCTGCCGACAAACCTGGAAGCCATTTAATCCAATTCTTGGTGAAACTTATGAAATGGTCAATCATGGAGGTGTTAAATTCATTGCAGAACAGGTGAGCTTGACCACATTTTCCACTGGATACATTTTTCTTATTTTCTTTGTTTAAATGCTAGTTTTGGTCATGCTGATTTTGATTATAACCAGGAAGGAATTATTGTTTTCTGCCTGACAGCTTGCTTGGGCCAGAAATTAAGCCAGCTGATGCCATGAGCAGGGCAAGTGGCTTGGATAACTACGGCATTGTTGGTCTTCAAAGACAAATAATGAAAGGCAAGTTGTTGTAACTTCTTTAGAATCATTTTTTTTTTTTTTAATATTTTATTTGGCTTCTATATCATGGATTCTTATGCCTTGAAAGCAGAACAATATGAGGGCTTTGAGAAATTGAAGGAGACAGTGATAAGCACGAAACATATTGCTTTCTTTCTTTAATTCTTGAATCCTACCGAAGAATACCTTTGAGTTGCAAATGTCATAAACTTAGTCGGAAAAAGGCATTCGGGGGTGATGTTGAAAGGCAAGTTGTTGTAACTATAATGTCTATTTTATATATTTTGGTAGTACAACTGTGTAAATTTCTCTTAAACTAGCAATATGCATGTGCACCTATGTCCGTTTCTGATTATATTTCTAAGAAAATGTAGTGATGTTGAATGAACTGATGTAGGGGTTATTTCTAAGATGATTTTATTATCCCTGGTTAACATTAAGAAAGAAAATTATGTTTTCCCATTTAGTCTCCTTACACTGTTAAGAGCTGTGGAGAAGTGGTTTGGAAATACTCTTCAGATCCTGGGAGACGCTAGTGATCCTCAGCTAGTCACCTGAAAAGACACAAACACTCCGGTCGGGGGTGCCGGAATTAGCACTCCGACGGACAAGTTAGTTCAGACACTCAGGGTAGCTTGTTTAGTAAGTTTAGTGAAGTGATTCTTACATACCTTTCTATAACTGTTGTTCCTGTATTTATACCTGTTCTCTCTGATCCTCGGGCCAGAGCCTACTTTTTAATCATTGTCCTTTCTCCTATTCGGCCATAAGGACTTACACTTATTCGGCACATATATTATATTCGGCTCCCCACTCTCGTAGGATACAGCCGATTAATATCAGTCTTCCAATGGTACCCACCTTCTGATTTTTCCATAAATTCGGCCCCCACAATTGCCCCCCGAACTCCCCATTGACGGAAGTTAATCGGCTTGTTTGGTCTTGAATTGGAAAAGTTAAAATAGGTCAGGCGGCTTCGCGTACCCCAATATAGATATCGGAATGCACACATCTTTTCGTTCATCATTACGCTTTCCCGCCTCAATCGTGCGTCTCGCATTTATTGTGATTTGAAATTTCATTCCTTTCGAATGCACAGTTCGTCGAGTATTCGAGACTCTTGGACCGCCAGCGGATATCCCTTCTGTGACTCGCATTTTCTGTAACTCTTCTCCGTCTACCCTCGTCTCCCTTGCTCCTCGTAAGTCTTCTTCTGTTTTCTTTGCAATCCTACTTTCTGTTTATTATTTTCATTTTGGTGAACCCTTTATTCCCCGTGAAAATGGCCAAACATTTGAAAGACCTCCTTTCTGAGGGTCGTGTCTCCGGATTCCAGCGACACTTTTCCATCCCCGACGATGTTCATCTATCTCTAGTGACGGACAACACTCTGGATATGGAGAGAGAGGATCAAAATTCAATTGTCTTTTCTCTCCTATCCATTGCAGAGGGCGGGGTCCGTTTTCCCCTACATCTATTCCTGAGGGTCGTCCTCCGCTATTGGGGTCTGATTCCTTCTCAGCCCAACGTGAACTTTTTTCGAATCGTAATGGGGATCGTAGAGTTGAACCGGTGCCTCAAGATCGATCTTGGGATTTCGGCCATTCGTCACTGCTATGCTTTAGCCAAATCTTCCGGTCGGCTTGGGCGGTACTTTCTTAGGGCCAAGGATACTGATCATCATTTGGTAACCATGCTCGCCAGTTCTGGCAAGCGTGTGGATGACGTGATGGTCAATATCCGAGGGAACTGGGAATTTGGCGAAGGCGAGGGTCGCCTAGACCCTATTCCCAGACAGAGGGGTGAACCAGGTTGCCGTGTGTCTCCTTGTGTTTACTGAACTTTTCGTTTACTCGGCCTTCCCTCTGTGTCTAACCCTTTGTCTTTGCAGGCAGTAATTTGAAAAAGATTCTGGTTTCTACCGACGACGCGGTCCTTGTACAGGTTGCGACTGCACTCGGATACTTCGGCCGTCCAAACTTACAGAAGCAAGGGAGAGCGGCCCACAAACTTCTTCGATACGAGCCTACTTACACTACTTTTTTGGCCACTGACAATATTCCAATTCCATTCGGCGATCGACAGCTTGCGGCTCTTATCTTCCCTAGCTTCAAGAGTCTCAGACAAGTTGGTCTCGAAGCTTCTGACTCGGGGCAAGACGTCGAGCTGGTGGTAGAGTAGTCGCCGAACTAGACAGCAAGTTCGCTGAGGAGGCCGAAGAGGTTGACGAGGCCCTAAACTCGGCATTTGAGGCAGCCAGACGTAGTCAGCCTACCTCGGCGTCCACTTCGGGTCGGGCGGAGTTTTCTTTTGGAGATATTTTTGGAGGTTTGGGAGACCTACCCGGCGATTTTTTTGAAGGTATGGCTGGGGAAAGCCTCACGCAGATGGCTCAAAAGAAAAATGCCGAGCGTATGGCCGCCCGGAAAAAGGCCGAGGCCACCCGTTCTGGACCTGCCTTGGTTAAGTCTTCCGAAGCCGTTATTGAAGAGCCGGCTAAGATTGTTGCGGCCGAAATGGCGAAAGAGGTTGAACAACCGGTCATTGATGAATGGTTGATTCCGGAGGAGCGGGGCAAGAAGCGTAGCGCCGAGGAAGAGGCCGGTTCAGAAGATAGTCTTGCCGACAAAAGGCCTCGCTTAGAAGAATCGGACGTGGTTGTTCCTTTTATTGTTCAGCCAAAGATCAAAGACACGCCGATTCCCTCTGACGCATCCATCATTACCGACCCGGCGGTAGCCTTGAGCCTGGCGGCGTCAGTCTCCCTACCAGCTAATAAGGCATCCATTCATGTCGTGCCGGATTTGGTGGCCATAGCCCTATCTGCGCAGTCGGCCCTTTTTGGTAGGTGAACCTTGACTTGTTTTGATTTTGGTTGCCTATAGCATCTAACGATCCATGGGCCAGCTGGGGCACTTAAGCCGAATATATTGATAAATCTATCATGCCCTTGCCCCAGGCCGCACATGATCATTCTGAAGTCGATTCATGGACCGGCTGGGGCACTTAAACCGAATATAGATTGGTTAATCTGCCCTTACCCCAGGCGGTGCATGATCATTCGAGCGCCGGAAAAGACGAACTTAGGAGTTTTGTCGATTCATGAGCCGGCTAGGGCACTTAAGCCGAATAGATTGATTAATCTGCCCTTGCCCCAGGCGGTGCATGATCATTCTGGCGCCGAAAAAGACGAACTTAGTTTTGTCGATTCATGAGCCGATTGGGGCACTTAAGCTGAATAGATTGATTAATTTGCCCTTGCCCCAGGCGGTGCATGATCATTTGGTTGCCGGCGGGTCTATCCAGTCGGCGCCGAGCGATTGAGGTTTTCACAATTAATGAAATTGCCTCGAGGGTGCTGCCTCTGTAAAGGATAAATGATTAAGGGTACAACTTTTATGAATACAGTAAACAACTGACTCCAGCTTTTGAAGGTATCGTGTGAATGTCGAATAGACTTTTCTTTAACAGCAGAGGGGAAGCGAGGACGCTAGCTGAGCTGGGTGGAGACATGCATCTCGGTGGTGACCCTTCGCGCATAGGGGTAGGAGTTCCAGGGATCGAGAGGGGCGTCAGTCTCCTCGACGTCGAAGCAGGTCACCCAGGCAGGACAAGCAGTCGCAGGGCAGATCTTCTCAACCTTGAGTCGAGAGGGGATCTGACTCGAATCCGTGCCCATTAAGCTTTGCGGTATTTGTAGGGAATAGACCCATGACAGAGGCGGACTCAATCGTTCGGGACCCAAATGTAGCGGTCGAGTTTGCTCGACAAATTTTTCCTCTTGAGGTTCAGCAATCGATGGTAGGTCGTCAGGACTACGAAGTATTTCGCGAAGGCATTCACGGGGCGGTGAAGGGGCTTTACACTGTCTATGAAATCGGCATGCCGTTGCGCGCTGCCCGCCGAGAGATGGAGAAGAAAGAGGAACATATTCAAAGTTTGGAGGCTCGCGTGGAGGTGGCTGAGCGCGAGTTAAGGAAGACTAAGGCGGTCCAGGCACAACCGCCGGGCACGGAAACCCAATCGTGGAAGAAAGGGTTACAGTCGGCTCATTAGTTCAGCGCTTGTTGATCGTGAGACGACGAGTATGGTCGCAATGGATAACGCGGAGGGGAGGGCCTATGAGAAAGGTTTCCATGAAGGCCGAAAAGTTGGAATCGAAAAGACCAAGGAAAAACTTGCCGAAGAAGTTTGCCGATGTGAAAATCATAGATTTAGGCACGGTTGGATCAAGGCATCTCAAGACACAGAAGCTCTTCGAGCGTCGGGCATTGATTCAGCATCGCCACTCTACCACAGTAAACATTTTCTGTTTTCTGCTTTTGAAGTCGAGAAGAGTGAGGATGAGGGTGATGCCGTATAAGTATACTTATTGTAAGGTTGAAACACAGATCGCGTTCAAAACTATGTAACATATTGCTTGTTTTCTTGAATAAAAAACGTTCTATGATAAATATTTTGTTGCAGTTCGTATTTGGTATGTATGCGTTTCGTTTTACTGTATATGTTTGAATGAATGTATAAATGTTGATCGGCAAGGTCGACCCATACGTGATAGCCGTTTATTCCTGAATGAGGCTATTGTAACTTGAGGAAGCCGAAAGCCAGTGGGTAGAGTGGCTGCGACAAATTCAACTCGGCTCAGGGCCTAGATTTTTTGCCAGTGCACGTGCTTCAAAAATTCGTTTGGATAACTACGCCATGGCGAATGTCAACCGACGTTTTTTTCATGGAGTTTAGTGTTAGTGAAATCGCCTCGGGATTGGGGCCTCGAGATCGCTGCCAGTATTGAAAATAAAAGGAGTGGGCGCTTCGTGCAGATAAACAATCACTTATGTGAGGTGGGATAAGTGGGGATGTTACTTAGAGACTGGAGTTCAGCCGAACTTGGTGTTGCCATGGAGCGAGGCAGAGGACCCATCCGTATGGGAAGTAGGGCGTCCAAAAGTTGGCATGAATCTTCAAGTCGTCGAAGCAGATCACCCCGAAAGGAAAGGCAACGACCATTGGGTTTATCCTTCCTTGTCCTGGATCTTTGCCTTGACATTGTCAATGGTATCAGTGGAGGACTTGGGCACAGTTGGCTCAAGGCATTGCAAACTGCGGAGGACTTCCGGGTGACGGGAGTTGATTCGGCGCTGCTGCTTTACCAATGTGGCTTCTCTCCATTTTAGCTTTTGAGTTTGGAAATGGGTATTGTAATGCTCAAATGCAAGTTGCGTTTATGTAACAACTGTTTGATTAAATAAAAATTGTAATGCTCAAATGCGGGTTGCGTTTGTGTAACAACTGTTTGATCGAATAAAAAGCTTTATTTCAAACATTTGCGTCTTATTCTGAATTTTTTATATGCTTAGTTAAGCACCTTATCTGCGTCTTATTCTGAATTTTTTATATGCTCAGTTAAGCACCTTATTTCTAATGTTGGCGAGTTTTGTTTTGTTCGTGCCAAAGGGTACTCCGAATCCGGAGGCTTAATCGGCCCTAAGGTGTCATGCACCAAAGGGGGCTCCGAATCCGGAGACTTGGTCGACCCTAAGGTGACATGCACCAAAGGGGGGGGGCTCCGAATCCGGAGACTTTAATCGGCTCTAAGGTGTCATGCACCAAAGGGGGCTCCAAATCCGGAGACTTTAATCGGCCCTAAGGTGTCATGCACCAAATGAGGCTCCGAATCCGGAGACTTGGTTTGGCCAATCGTGATATCCACGAAGGGCGCTCCGAATCCGGAGACTTAATCGGCTCTAAGGTGTCATGCACCAAAGGGGGCTCCAAATCCGAAGACTTTAATCGGCCCTAAGGTGTCATGCACCAAAGGGGGCTCCGAATCCGGAGACTTTAATCGACCCGAAGGTGTCATGCACCAAAGGGGGCTCCGAATCCGGAGACTTTAATCGGCCCTAAGGTGTCATGCACCAAAGGGGGCTCCGAATTCGGAGACTTGGTTTAGCCAATCGTGATATCCACGAAGGGCGCTTCGAATCCGGAGACTTAATCGGCCCTAAGGTGTCATGCACCAAAGAGGGCTCCGAATCCGGAGACTTAAGGTGTCATGCACCAAAGGGGGCTCCGAATTCGGAGACTTTAATTGGCCCTAAGGTGTCATGCACCAAAAGGGGCTCCGAATCCGGAGACTTGGTTTGGCCAATCGTGATATCCATGAAGGGCGCTCTGAATCCGGAGACTTAATCGGCCCTAAGGTGTCATATACCAAAGGGGGCTCCAAATCCGTAGACTTAATCGGCCCTAAGGTGTCATACACCAAAGGGGGCTCCGAATCCGGAGACTTGGTTTGGCCAATCGTGATATCCACGAAGGGCGCTCCGAATTCGGAGACTTAATCGGCCCTAAGGTGTCATGCACCAAAGGGGGCTCTGAATCCGGAGACTTAATCGGCCCTAGGGTGTCATGCACCAAAGGGGGCTCCGAATCGTCGTCATGGCGAGCATTACAATGGGGTTTGTGAAATGAATTGAGCGACGAAGAAAAATGGTTTGCATTGCAGAAGTGGTATATATACAAGTATCAAAGCCCACAGGTCGGGTCAGTGATAGGTTTTTCATAAAATCTATGCTTGTGCCGATTGGAGGGAGCCACGGATCTCTTCAATGCTATGGGCTGTCGGGAAGCGCACAAGCTGGTGATAAGTGCTTGGAACGGCCTTCATAATATGTATCCAGGTTCGCCCCATGATGACATTATACGGCGAAGGGAGCTTTACGACCAGGAATTCTACTTCAACCGTTCTGGAGCCCGCTCGAACAGGCAGTATAATCTTCCCTAACGGGTATTCAGGATTCATATTAAGGCTGAACAATGGGTGAGGTGCCGGAGACAGATCTAACTCGTTGAGGTCGAGTTTGATGAAAGTTTGGTAATACATAACCTCTGAAGTACTCCCGGGTCTATGAGAATGCGTTCAATGGTGAACCGATTTATGCGTAATTTAATGACCAACGGATCGATGTGGGAAGCTGTTATGCTGCTAAGATCAGAGGCATTGAAAGTAATTGTCAGAGCTTCTTTGGGCCATTCAGTCAGAATACGTTGCTTTTGGGGGAGTGGATGCGATTGAATTGTGTGCATAGTTGGGGGTGCAAGCGGGCTGTAGATCATATGGATCACGCCAAGTGGAGGTGAGTCATGTCTCAAGGCTAGTGCCTTGGTTGGCTTTCCCTTTCTCACATACTGTTGCAGTAGGCCGTCTTGCACCAATTCTTCCAGGTGATCTTTTAATGCGTAACAACTCTCCGTTTCGTGGCCATGATCTTTGTGATATTCGCACCGCCTATCCCTTCTTCGCATGTCGGGCGGCCCCACCATCTTTGACGGCCATTTGAAGAATGGAAGGTGTTGGACTTTGGTCATTATTACAGCGATTGGTTCTGACAACTCTGTGTACTTCTTGCGGGCACGCCTCGAACGCCTGCTGTCGACTTGCAGTTGTTCATTCATCCGGTGGGAGCATTGATTGCTTGATCGGTGAGTATCCCGCCTTTTGTCTCGTTTAGCGCGTTGCCGAGGCTCTGGGCTAGGAGGTGGCACGGAACTTATTGGTTGAGCAATTTCAGGGGGGGCCGTTCTGTTGGACATTTGGCCAGCTTTTATTCTCGAGGCATTATCTTCCACTTTGCAATACTCTTCAACTTTCTTCATCAGCGCCCAGACTGTTTTGGGGGGTCTTCTGGTCAGGGAACTGCGAAGAGGACTGTTAGGATGTAGTCCTATTTTGAAGGCGGTGATGGCCATGAGTCGTTGCAAGCGTCGTCGACGAGGTTAAAGCACTCCCAATAGCGCGCCGAATACGCTATGAGCATTTCTCCTGACTGAATCTGCATAGCCCAGAGAGAATCGGCCTGTTTCGGCTGTACCTCGTTGGTGATGAACTTGGCCCTGAAGGATTTTTGTAATTGATGGAAGCTTTTGATCGAGGCCGGCTCCAGCTTGTAATACCACCTGACAGCTAATGGCCCTAGGCTGCTGGGGAATATTCGCCACATGAGGGCTTCGTTGTCTGCATGCAATGTCATGGCCTGCTTGTAGTGACGGATATGATTAGTGGGGTCTGATTTTTCATCGTAAAGAGTGAATGACGGAGCTTTGAACTTCTTGGGCAGGGTCGCCCTTGCAATCCGTCGGACAAAAAGATCGTGCTGGTCCTCTTCGTCTGAACTGCTCCTCTTGCGCTTGTTCCTTGTATGTAGACTCTTTTCGGAGGAGCTGGAAGTTTCGGATCGTCCCTTCTTGTTGAGCTCCGTGGGTAATGAGTTGGAGTCGCTATCAGTATCCTTTGGTCGGGCTCGAGGTCGTTGTCCACCAGCCCTCGGGGGTCGTTCGGGATCTTGGCGCATGGCTTTTCTCAATTTTGCGACTTCGAGGGCCAAATCTTGACGGAGACGTTCATTTTCAGTGATCGTGTTCTCCAGCCTTTGTTCATTCTGCTTTGATTGTTCCATGATCGCCTGCATTGTCTCTTGCGCTGAGGTCGTTGGTGAGTCGAAGTTCAAGGCACGTCTTGCAGCGATGGTTTCTTTTCCAAGCATATTTGCTGGAGTGAGGTCATCTCCCTGTATGGTCTCGTCAATGGCTACCGAAGGATCTTCAGTCACGCCTGCCATGGATGTATTTGAGTATTCCCATAGACGGTGCCAATTGTGGAGAAGTGGTTTGGAAATACTCTTCAGATCCTGGGAGACGCTAGTGATCCTCAGCTAGTCACCTGAAAAGAAACACTCCTGTCGGGGGTGCCGGAATTAGCACTCCGACTGACAAGTTAGTTCAGACACTCAGGGTAGCTTGTTTACTAACTTTAGTGAAGTGATTCTTACATACCTTTCTATAACCGTTGTTCTTGTATTTATACATGTTCTCTTTGATCCTCGGGGCCAGGGCCTACTTTTTAATCATTGTCCTTTCTCCTATTCGGCCCTAAGGACTTACACTTATTCGGCACATATATTATATTCGGCTCCCCACAATCGTAGGATACAACTGATTAATATCAGTCTTCCAATGGTACGCACCTTCTGATCTTTCCATAAATTCGGCCCCTGTAGACGTCCTCGAACGCATCCCAGGGGAAAGGGGTGCGAATCCCCCCCCCCCCCGTTCTGGCTCGATATTGGGTCACTACAGTTCGAAGGACTCAAATGTCACGGTTCTTAATCTTGAACCAAAGAGTCCAAATCCGGCAAATCGTTTTGAGAAAACTGATTTTTGAAAGAAGTGCCAAACATGGACTGCTTTGCCAGATACAAAGTCGCCACCTAAATATTTTAAAATGGGAAATTTAGGAAACCCTGACTCGGTGCCAAAGGCCACGTGTCCGTCATCACCAAAGTTGCCTCGGCTCGGGAACTTGGGTACGATTGGGGAAGGTCACTTCGTGAGCACCCCCGCTCGCCCGGTCAAAGACCGGCCTCTACTAACCATGATATCTGTTTTTGAAAACATTGTGAGTTCTTATTCCGGTTATTAGCCTAGGTTACTATGTGATGCGCACAGCATAAAAGTATAGACTGGATCGCCTGAATTGGAACAAAACACTTCATGTTTCTTTTTGAAAATGGTTTGATGGTGCTACCCGCAGGTAGGCTAAGACGTGGATTTGCCACCCTCAGGTAGGCTTAGAAGAACAATGGTGTTGCCACTATCTAGTGGGCTTAAAAAGCAAACATTTGATGAATTGTCCCAATTCAAGTAACTCAACCTCCACCCACAGGCGTTCAAGGCAGTTATATCACATAAGCACATAGCCTCATGGTAAGCATGCTATTCATGGCAACGCTCACACGCATGCAAGGATGCTAAAGCATAAAACTTACCGAGTACTCCAAGCCAAAACAAAAGCTCGTTAGAAATCCATGCATGGACCTAAGCATACTGAAATGTCTAATGCAACACATGCAGAGATGCAAACTATAGCAGGCTCGACTGTCCTAAACATGGTATATGGAATGCTACAGCTAACACATATTCAATTTGGAATTGAAATACAAATGCAGTTTGTATGATGCGCCGAGCCCGGTGCGTGCGAAACAGATGAATGATGCAAACATGCTGTCATACTGTATGCTAATTAGAATATGCCCTATATCTAACCATCGTAAGCGGGTAAATAAAAGGGAAGAAAGACGTGGGGTTGGAAGACATACATCACACTCACCCACACTTATTACAATTATGCCCTCGCGCAGAGGGTCCGAATAAATATACAGTCCGAAATAAAGAATAATACAGTCCGAAATAATACAGTCCGAATAATATACAAATTCCTAATTAATTAACAGATTAACTAAGAAAAACTGTCAACTGGCATGCAAGCCAGGGGCCTTGACTCTGCTCCGGATAATAAAATGATGCATGTTTCAGCTTCCTTGCGCAGAAATCCACTGGGATGCCCCAATTAGCCTCTATTTGCGATGTTTCTCGAAATACGCGCCAGACTCCGGAAAGACTGCTAATTCTTTATTTTGCTGCAACAGAGAGCAGGAAAGGGGCATAGCAATGTATTTCACAAATATATGCATGTCTCGATCCTCGTGCCACCAATCACGCATCTCGATGAATGATGGCCGAGGAGTCGGATTGCACAACTCAATATAGAATAAATGCAGATGAATGCTACGACAAAACCTAACTCCATCACGGGTAATCCGGAGTGTCGGTGACTTGGGAATTGAGACCCGTTCCGTCACTCGGAGTACGAAACGCGCCTCGTTTCCCGTGCCCGGGCTAACTCCTATCCCGAACACGATGCAATATGCATGATATGTATGAAATGCAGCTAATATGCAATCCTAGCATGCACAATGCTATGAACATGAGATCCCTCGAAATGCGTGCACGCGGGCACGCAAACCGAGGCGATGATCCTAAGGCATAAAACGGCATACGCAATGCAATTGGACTTACACTAACATGAGAGAGCCTCAGCCACACTCACATAAGAGGTCGTCGGATAAAAGTGAAGTGCCTCGAAATGCATGCACACGGGCACGCGAACCGAGGTGATGGCATAAAGGCATGAAATGGCATGAAATATGATATACAATGAGACTAAAATGAGATGTCTCGAAATGCGTGCCCACGGGTACGTAAATCGAGAAAACGGCATACGGAATGTAACAGGACTAAAATGAGATATGTGATGCAATATGGGCTTATACCAACATGAGTGAGCCTCAGCCACACTCACATAGGACGCCGGAGGATGAAAAATGAGATGTTTCGAAATGCGTGCCCGTGGGCACGCAAACCGAGGCAATGGCATAAAGGCATGAAATGGCATGCAAATGCAATGATGGGCTTATACCAACATGAGAGGGCCTCAGCCACACTCACATAGGACGCCGGTGGATGAAAAATGAGATGCTTCGAAATGCGTGCCCGTGGGCACGCAAACCGAGGCAATGACATAAAGGCATGAAATGGCATGCAAATGAGACTTGGCATATGGCATATGGAAAATGCAAATTTCAGCAGCCAAAATGATGTAAAAACAGCCCCCGAATTATAGCAAAATTACACCCGATGCCCGAAATGCTATGCTAAGTACCCGAAATGACTTGCAGCTATGCCAAACATGCACAATATGGACATGAAGTGTAAAGACAGATGCTAAGCAGTCCCTAAACTAGCATTTTTCCAGTACAAAGCATGGCCAAACAACAATCACAAGTATGGAAAAAATAGCATGCAAAAATGGGGAAAAAAAGGAACAATGAAGCAGATGGTATACGCGATGCTCAAACTGAAAAATACAGTTCTACAACACTGAAGAGGGACCAAAAATATGAACATTTACAGCTTATGACAACCCCTGAAACAGTATGTAGATATGCTCAACATAGCATGCAAAATATGAGCCAAAAGAGGGCTATAAAGAGAGGTATACCAAGCATTCACCAAACAGCCTAAGACCCTTAACAAAACATGAAGAGTGGGTCATTTTAAGACTATTTTCAGTTCTGATCATGGCCAAAAACAGAAGCAAGATAGGCCTAAAAAATTATGCAAAATGGTGGACCGAATAGGGGTATAATGATAGGTCATGCATGGAAGCACCAAACAAGGTTGAGCCCTTCTACAATGTTGTAGAGGGGCTCAAAATAAGCTCAATCACAGTTTAAGGCATGCTCCAAAAACAAATGTACATAAGCCAAAATTACTATGCAAGATTTTGGCATATAAGATGGATATTGAGACAAGTAGTATATAGAAGTGCCAAACAAGGTTGAGCCCCTCTTCAATATTGAAGAGGGGCTCAAAATAGGCCTAAACTCAGTTAGGGTCGGAGCCCAAAACCACAATCAAATAGGGTAGAAAAATGATGCAAAAAAAGTGCTAGAAAAGGGGAAATAGTGACTTACCCTTGAAGACTACACTTTGGTTGCTTATTGGCTTGAGTTTGTTGCTTCTTAGCCTCTGAAAAACCTTCCCTTGCTGCTGGAATGGAAGTGGTGAAGGTAGTGCTTGGTGTTGATGAACAAATAAGGCCAAAACTTAAGGATTTTGGAGGTTTTTGGAGAGGGAGATGTAAGCCAATGCATATGAGCTCTTAAGGGGAGTTTTTCTAACCCTAATGAAGGAGCTGGCCAGCCACTTATAAAGGCTAAGAAAGGGGTGTAAAACAGGAGGGAAATGCACCCAAGCTTTCCCTCCAAAATATCCCCCGGATGCAAAGATATTTGGAGAAACAGCTATACAGCTGTAATGAACTCAAACTGAGGATGCAGGCCGGCTAGCCACCTTTATTGGAGGTGGCCGGCCGGCCACCCCCCAGGGCCGGCCGGCCAAGGGTAAAAATGGAAAGTGGGAATTTCTGGCCGGCCACCAAAGGTTGGTGTCCTCCCATGTGTGTACAACAAGACCCTATGGTTGGAAATTGGCAACTCTGAACCAAGAGAAACAACAATCCACTTTTAGGAGAGGCTCAAAAATGAAAGAAGGAATTACTGGCCGGCCTGCTATTTTTAGGGTCCTCCCATGTGTGTACAACACAAATACGTGGTTTCGGCTCGAAGAAAATGGCCCTAGGGTGTTCAACATTAGCCCGGAAGTGAGAAAAACAGGCCCCGAGGGGCGCCGGAAGAGCATAACTGGTTGCTGAGACAATTGCTGGCCTCGCACCCTCCAGTGACCTTCCTGGTGATAAAACAGAGGTACCTGCCAAAAAGGAACAAAAACCGATGCGAAATGAATGCTCGGGGACCAAAACACGCGGTTCGAGGTCCCGAAAACCGGCCATTAAGCACCGAAAGTGGTGTTTGGCCACGAAGCGGGTATCGAAGACCCCAGTGTCCCTCGTTATGAGAAAACAGAGGTACCTGCCAAAAATGAGCAAAAACCGATGCGAAACGAATGCTCGGGGACCAAAACACGCAGTTCGAGGTCCCGAAAACCGGCCGTTAAGCACCGAAAGTGGTGTTTGGCCACGAAGTGGGTATCTAAGACCCCAGTGTCCCTCAAAAGGGAGTAAATGAGATGCATGCCAAAAACCGGAGGAATCGGAGATGGTTAGACGGTCCCGAACCGAGGTACACGGCCTGACGGCTCCGAAAACCGAGAACCGGGCTCCGAAATGGGCAAAATGGCCTACGGCAACGAAATGTAGCCCACGGCCACTGAGAGATAGTCTACAGGACCTCTCCCTCCCCTCAGGAAAGAAAATAGAGAAAACCGAGTCTGGTTCGCAAACCGAGGCAAGGCACAGAAGAGGGTTCGGAAGTCCGGAGGCAGGGCGCACGGCCGCGACTCTGAGACTTCTGAACGAGCACAATATGCAAATCACCAAGCGCTCAATCGGTGACGTCCGAGTCTTAAGGTCAGTCAAAAATGGGGTGTCTACAGTTGCCCCTCTTTGACAAAACTCGAAAGTCAAGAAGTGACGGGAGTGAATGTCAAAGCCCAGAGACGACCCATTTTTGACAAGGCCGAAGACTTAGACAATCATACAAGATAAACAGAGATATGTGCCCGCAGGCAGGGGGGGCAAAATGCAAAGCGACATGCACAGAGTCGAATGATCATGCAAATGCAGCAAGCTGTAATGAAGCAAGTATTCACAAATAAATGCAACAGTTTTAAGCAAGAATGCAAAGCAACAACTACATTTCATGCAGTTAGGAATGCGGAGAATCATTCAATTCTCGTCGCGTCTCACACGGAGAAGATACGATACCTGCGCGATTCGTCTGGTCGCACCAGCCTCAAATGAACCGTACATACAATATCGTGCCTGCAAAAGAGAGAAATTCAACAAGAACAATATGCTAACAACATATATTCAATGTGATTCCTATGGTTTCGAAAGTTCGATACACGCAGTGTCGGTGAGTGAATGCATCGCAATACGAGAAAGGGACGCGCGTGACAACGCATGCTCAAGCACAGAGGTATGGTACACCAAGAAATCATGCATGACAATGCAAAATGTTGATGAGAATGCAAGTTATGTGCATAACAATGCAAAACGAGCACAAATCAGGGTGCCCGTTTGTCGCGAAACAACGAGTAAGAAAACGCGCATTTCGGTGAAGGCAACTTGATCGCGGCCTCTGATTCACCTCCCGGGGAGGTTACAACATGTTCAAAAAGGATACACCTTGATTTTGATGAGTAATGATGAGACACATGTCAGAAATTGCAGCTGAAGTTCGGCGGAGCAATTTCGCGCCAGAAAGTGCACTTTTCTTGAACTTTTTCAGGTCCCGGGAACTCCGATCTTCCTCAAAATTTGCAGAGAGCTAGGGGGGAAGGTGGGGAACACCACCGGCCAGGTGGTTGCCCCAAGGGAAGCCACCGGCCAGGGACAAAAAAGCAGATGGCCGGCCAGCTAGAAAAGGTGGCCGGCCGGCCACCTGTCTAAAAGTAGGGGCATTTTGGTCTTTTGCCTCATTTCTATATATATCCTTGCCCATTCAATCCGAAATCACTCCCACAGCCGTGAAATCTTCTCCCCTTGCTCCCCAAACCACTTTTTCTTTCAGATCTGCACTTTATATGCGCTTTTCAGCCTCCCACGCAAGTTGTTTTCGCGAAATCTTCTATTTTTAAGCACTTTGAGCCGCCTAAATTTTGGTTTCGGGGCTTCTTTTCTCATTTTCACCACTTGAGGTAAGTTTGTCTCAATATTTGGAAGATTTTCTCGGGAGTTGACTTTTGTTGACTTTTCCATTTCCCGGGAGTTCACTTTTGTTGACTTTTTCCAATTTTGGCTCATTTTTGCTCATTTTCGCTCCTTTTGCAGATTTCTCGAAATGGCGGGTGATTTTCCTCACGGTGGAGGTCCTCCAGGTGCCGGGGACGATTTTGATATCATGACACTGCCCCCGAGGGTTCGCCCTTTTATTCCCGGGAGATACGCCCCACCGGTACATAGGCTTCCGCGGGCCGTCTTTCGTCGTTTTACTGAGTTCAATGACCGGGCACCCGGGGACTTGCTTCTACGAGAGCCAGAGCAGCACCTTTCTTATGAGGCCCGAGAGGTATTTTACTTTATTTTCTGTATTCTTCGTGCATTTCATACCTTTGCCATGCTTGAACACACAGTTTTAGCTTATGACGTAGTACTTTGCTTGCATTCTGAACATGTAGTTTAACACTTGAATTGCTAAACACTAGGCTCATTAATTGATTGTGGACGCACGGTACACATTAGTTAAGAATTGAACACATGGCTCAAACATTGATTTGTCGAACACACAGCCCGAATTTGAAGGTGAACACACGACACACACTGATTTAGAGTAGAACACACAGCCCCAAACTCCGATTTTCTGAACACACAGTCCAAGTTGCTAGTGAACATACAGCCCACTGATTAAGAGTAGAACACGCAGTCCCAAAACTCTGATTTTCTGAACACGCAGTCCAAGTTAAAGCGAACACGCAGCCCACACTAATTGAGAATAGAACGCACAGTCCCAAACTCTGATTTTCTGAACACGCAGTCCAAGTTGATGGTGAACACACAGCCCATTGATTAAGAGTAGAACACGCAGTCCCAAAACTCTGATTTTCTGAACACGCAGCCCAGGTTGAAGTGAACACGCAGCCCACACTAATTGAGAATAGAACGCACAGTCCCAAAATCTGATTTTCTGAACACGCAGTCCAAGTCGAAGCGAACACACAGCCCACTGATTAAGAGTAGAACACGCAGCCCTAAACTCTGGTTTACTGAACACGCAGCCCAGGTTGAAGTGAACACGCAGCCCACACTAATTGAGAATAGAACGCACAGTCCCAAACTCTGGTTTTCTGAACACACAGTCCAAGTTGCTAGTGAACACACAGCCCACTGATTTAG
>JAPPVO010007297.1:0-23132 GCA_030407325.1 Camellia japonica
GACCAAAAAAATTAGTCGCAGATAACTTTTGCCGACTAAAAATTTAGTCAGCAAAAGTGTGAATTCCTATAGTGTTTGGTGTAGGAGCCCCATAGGGAGACTCTCCTCAAAGAGTTCAAGCTTTAAATCTCCTCAAGAGCAAGCAGCAACAACAAAGGAAAAGAAAACTCTTGCTTGATTCTGAAGATGAGGTACCTGAGGCTCACATGGAAGAAGAGGAAGCAGAGAAAGAGCAGGAGACACCTTTAAAAAGAAAGAAGAAAATGATGGTCTCTCCCTTTGATTTTGTAATGACCCAATTTTTAAAAAAAAAAAAATAGCCAGCGCATAATTTAATTGAGCAAATTTTTGAATTTGATTGCCGTGTAAATTCTTTGCGAAGACAATTCGGTTTTATATTTTTTAAAAATAATTCCCGATATTAGAAAATTATGAAATTTTTATATGTTGTTCCCATATGAGTCTAGCACATTGGATAAAACATTCAAAATTTAATGATGAGTATTTATTTTATGAAAATTCACGGACTGATTGGTGTTCAGTTTAATTTATAGCAGAATTTAAAATTGAGTTTTGGGTGTTCGGACCATGATTTGAGATAAATTTGTTGGGTCTATTTTGGTATTATTGGACCATATTTGACTTATGAGTGAGACTCATGACTTACATTTAATTTAAATTGAGTTTGTTTAACGACTCACGTTTAACTGTTTGGTCCTTTTAAAATGTGATTGGTAATAACCACCTTGGGAGTTATTATTATTTATTATACCGGATTATAATAAATATTTGATAGTCAATTTTATGGTGTGTACCATTAAACAAAATATATTTTGTGGTGAGAAAATATTATATCATTTTATCATTTATGTTACAAAATATTATGATGGTGTGAAAATATACTTGAATTGATATATATATATATATATATATATATTAATGTAATTAGAGGCAACCCACGTGAGGGGCGGCCCCTCTACTCCTTTCACTCATTTCTTTTTCTCTTTTCTTCTTCTTTCTTTTCATTTCTTCTTCCGCCTCTGTGCTCTCGACTGAATCTCTTTTTCATTTTTTTTTTCTTTAAACATTCATCACACAAAATCTATGATCCACCAAAATCTATTAGGTTTTAGACCCATGCTCTTGAGACCAAAATGAAGAGCTTGGCGATAGCAACATTTTGACCGGTAGAGATCGAAATTCGACAAAATCGAAAATTTAGATTTTTCTTATTTCCTCTTCTAGGTTGAGGTAGGGATTTTTCCTACACTTCGTTATGCACTTTTACTTGATTATATGGAGCTTAGAGTCGTATATAATTTAATTAGAATTTTTGAAAAATTTGTGATTTATTTGCTTAAAAGAGAAATTTTGAGAAAAATAAAAAGTTGATGCCTAAATTGCGAAAGTGTAAACTTGGAATATGTTTGTAAGGTTATGAAAGAGCTATGTTTTAAATTTGAACAAAAACGGACTTCGACTCGATCGGTTTTGAAACTTTTACCGGTTTGCAACCAAAAGAGCATTTTAAAAGAAAATAAAGGAATTATGTTTAACTTTTGGAGCTTTTGATCAAAATAGGATGTCATAGTTGAATAATGCTTGGAGAATGAGTTTGGAAAGAAAATGATGTTTTCTTGGGCATTAACGGTATTATTTTGCTTAATGTATCTGTTGGAATAAAACCAACACAGTTAGAAATGGACCTTGAGAAGTTACCGGACATGATTGTGATATAAAAACTAATGTAGTTGTTCATATTTAATGAGATGTGGAATATATTGTATTTATCAAAATTTTTGAAATTTAATTATTTAAATATCTGTTTGGGCTATCGGTGGAGGATAGCCATGACTGTGGTAGAAATGCATGAGACTTAGGTAAATTGAACCACATTTCCTCATTTGTTGCATTGGACATTGCATTACATTCATTTCATTGGAAATGTATTTGTTTTTGAGAAATGTTTGGAAATGTATCTATTTGCGAAAAGATGAATACTTGGTGAATCTGGATAGGGGGTGTAAAACCGCGCAGTTAGGTGTCGAGCTTTCTAGTTTACTGGTAAAAATGACAGTGGTAATGCATTAGGGCCTACTTACAGACACTCTCCTAGAGATTCACAGAGCCTGTATTCATGTAACATATATGGTTTAAAATGGAAATGATTTTATATCTATTGTTGCATCTCAGCATTTCATGCTTTATAAAAAGAGAGATAAACTGTTTATCATGAGCATGGCATGAGCATACTCCTCTTTAGTCTTGTCATGGTTCATATGTTGTGTAGTATATACTGGGCTGTGGCTCACCTTATAAGGGAAACCATTTCAGGTATAGGTGTTATGCCTCCGCCAAGGCATTGACTTGGAAGGACTCGGAGCTGAGGCTTCATTTTTGTTTTATTGTTATTTGTTGAGTGTAAGCCCAGGGCTATATTTGCATTGAGTTGAAACTCCATTTTGTGTAACCAAGAATGTTCTTGGATAAATTTGTAAGCCTGTAGGGCACTTTTTATCTGTTCAGCTTCCATTTCATACTTGTTGTAAAATGTATGCTTGGAATTGCAACTGGGGCATTGAGATGTGAATAGCATGTATTTGGCATTTGGGATTTAATGGAAATGGATATATGGAACAGTTAGCTATATATATGTGTTTGTCTATCAGGTGGGTTTTGTAGCATAAATAGATATATCCTACCCAATTTTCGGGGCGTTACAACTTGGTATCAGAGCTACCGGGTTTGAATACTTGGGGCTCGTGAGAAGTGGTTTTTACCACAATGAGTTTATTTCGCTAGTGAGAAATGTTGCATATCTTATGTGCTATGTGATAACATGTTTATGTGACTATGTGGGTATAGGGTTAAACTTCCGAGATGTGATTTGCGTCCATAAAATTCTTTGAGGTCCTTTTTGAAAAGCACCTGATCAATGCTATTTCTATTTGGAAGTCTTTGTATGTTTGTGGAACGAGTCAATATCTTGGAGGGGTAACTCCTATGTGCTCTATGTGACTATGTGCTTATATGGTTTGCCTTATGTGATGTAGATACATGTGTAGGTTTCTATTTAATCCGTATGCAGCGTGTTAGAACTAGTGTGTAATACTTATTTCTGAGCTAAACCATGTCTCTTATATAAGATGTCATAAAGCGGGAGAGGCCATAATAGAGGCACTTGGGGTGCCCGGGATGTTCTCATGTAGGAGGATACCTTTTCCCCAGGAAGAAGGTGTAAGCTAGAGTAATATGGCCGAGATGATTGGTCAAGATATTTTGGAATTAGTATTAAGGCGTAAGTTAACTGATTTGTATGATTGTGGGTGTAAATGTGACCTTAAAATAGTAGAGTTTGTGTTGTGTAGTGACTAGTTTGTTGTTATGAGGAGTTAATTATTTTTCAATTTTATATCAAGTTTGTAGAAATAGACTAGATGAAAAAAAATCTTAGAAGTAGAGTGAGTTAGAGATTAACCTTATTCTCATAGTTTGGTTTGGTTGTGACTTTAATAATAATTAAAGTAATCTAAAGATAATATGCTTTGGATTGTTGACATTAGAACACGTAAAACTAACTCTAAATTTTCTTGGGATAGACGAAATTAGTTATAGTTGGATTGTTTCACTTGCTTGATGGACTACTTGTGAGGTTAGTGATGGGCCCTAGGCCAATTATTTTGTATGTGTTTGGGAATAAACATAGTCTTAGCATGATAGAAATTATATCGTGTAGTAAGAGATGTGTTTCTTAGAGAGTTTGTTTTATTCATAATTTTGTTACAAATCCTAAAAGGGCGAACGAGATAAATATTTTTGAGATAGATTGGAATGAGTTTAAATTTGATTCGGGTTGCGCTTTTTTATTGAATTTTTAGTAGTAAAATATATATAATAGTGACTTGTGAGATAAAATTTTGGGATATGTAGCCAAGTGGTGTATGTTTTTGAGTTTGATGGAGCTAATTGTCTTAGAGTTGATTGTTGATGTACCCAAATGCAATAAGTGTTTAGGGATATGATGTAATTGATGTCTCGGGAGTTGTGTTAGCAAACCAATGTCTTTAAAGAAATTTTTGAAATGATCATGTGAGGATGTTGTGATTCTATGGAGATTATGATTAGGTGCCTTGAGATGGTTAATGTGACTATGATTTGAGTATTTTCATGAAAATTAGTGATTGATCCATCGCGAGTGATTGATGTTAATTTTTATAGTTAATCGTACTTATGGATTAGAAATTGTGAATATGAGAAGTATACGTGAGCAATTTGGGTTAAGTTTGGCGTGTGTAGTGACGGTAATTTTCATGCAATTGAAATGGAGGTTATTTTGTATCTCTTATCCTTTAGCTATAAGATTGTTTTGTATCCTCGGTGTAAGAGTTGTGAACCCCTTATATTGATCCTTTATTTTGCTATAAGTGTGGCGAGAATTTGTGTTATTGGTATGTTGATCTAATATTATCATTGGGTTTAATTTGGGTGTATTTGACCTTGAGTGGTAAGTGATTTTCCTAAATTAAAAGATATTTAGTTTTGCCTAATAGAGGGCAATTCCTTATTTTAATTTTATTCCATGGTGTTTTGTGATGGTATTATTTTATAAGAAGTTATTTGGCGGACCCCTTGTTGGAGAATAAATTGGTATGAAGTACTTTTGCTATTTTTGGTTAGTCTTGCAAAATTGTTATGGAATGACTATTGTTGACATATAAATTTTTTTAGAGTGAATGAGTGGCATCATAGCTTGTGGTTATATCTTTTAGAATTTGGGTAGAAGCGAGCTGACTAGAGACTTCAAAGCAGATTTCAAAGTCACTGCAACTATGAGTATTTGTTGGGAGTACCTTAGTATTGTTAGAATGTGTATCTAGTCTTGATAAATTCTATGTAGACTCAAAGTGCATTGTGTGAGCGTTTGGGTAAATTCTATGTTGGAGTGAAAATGTGTGGGTGGATGTAGACAAGTTTGCATAAACTGTTAGTCGGTTCGTCGAGTGAAAGAAATAGAGTGGATAGGTAAAAATAATACAGAAATTGCTTGGTTGGGCAATTAAAGCTGTGACTGAGAATTTTCGAGTAGTGTGTTTGGCATGATTGCATTATGTTTCATAAGAGTTGGTGGTTAATGCTTTTGAAGAGTTATTATTTCGTTTTGTTAAGGTCTCGGAGTAGTGATAGTTATTTTGGCCTTGGGATGCATTGTGCATTAGGTGATAGAGATAGTTCGTTGAAGTTGGGTTATCAGGGATTAGATCCTATTTGTTGATGTGGGTTACCGATGTGGATAGAAGAATCACTTAATGGTTTATACTAGTAAGGGTTTTATAATCAATTGTTGTGCAAATGTCCTAATTTGGTTTGTTACCGGTGTGACTTGTTGAGGCTCATATAGTAGTCAAAGAAATTTTGTTGATGCATTAGTAAGTACCTGAGTGACTTTGTGGGTGACTATAAAATGTATTACATTACTTGAGTTTAATTTTGAGGACAAAATTTCTTTAAGGAGGATAGGCTGTAATGACCCAAATTTTTAAAAAAAAAAAAAAAAGCCAGCGCATAATTTAATTGAGCAAATTTTCAAATTTGATTGTCGTGTAAATTATGTGCGAAAACAGTTCGGTTTTGTATTTTTTACAAAAAGTTTCCGATCTCATAAAATTATGAAATATTATATGTTGTTTCCATATGAGTCTAGCACGTTCGATAAAAATTTCAGAATTTAATGATGAGTATTTATTTTATGAAAATTCACGGACTGATTGGTGTTTAGTTTAATTTATAGCAGAATTTAAAATTGAGTTTTGGGTGTTCAGACCATGATTTGAGATAAATTTGTTGGGTCAATTTTGGTATATAATTGGACCATATTTGACTTATGGGTGAGACCCATGACTTAGATTTAATTTAAATTGAGTTTGTTTAACGACTCATGTTTAACTGTTTGGTCTTTTTAAAATGTGATTGGTAATAACCACCTTGGGTGTGATGACCATCAATAGTAAGAGGTATTTTCATTCTGTGTAATTCTTTGGCCAGTGTGTTGATAGATACGGGTGCGTTTCATTTATTCATATCTGCTGCATTCGCATCTGCATTGGGGCTAGAGGTGACACAGTTAGCATCTCCGCTCAGAGTAAAGTCTCCAGTTGAGGGTACAGTTGACCTAGATAGGGGTTGTCGCGATTGTGATATAGAGGTTGTTGGGCATAGACTCCCGTTTGCTTTTGTGTTGTTAGACATGTCGAGTTTCGACGTCATCCTAGGCATGGATTGGTTGTCTTCGTATTAGGTAGTGATTGATTGTTTTCGGCGAAGGGTCACGGTTTGCACATTGAGTGGTGATTGTTTTTACTTTCTGGGAGACCTGGTTGATAGGGTCTTGTCTCTAGTATTCGACCCTCGTAGAAGAAACGAGATTAGTGATCTCCTTGCTACTCTTCTAGATGATGAGAGTGGCAGAACTCGAGTTGAGTTGCCAAAGGTAGTATGTGAATACCGGGACGTGTTCCCCGAGGACCTTACTAGTTTGCCACCCCACCGGGAGATTGAGTTCACCATCGACTTAGTGTCTGGAACGACACCAATTTCTATGGCGCCGTATAGATTTGCACCTACGGAATTGCATGAGTTGAAGATTCAACTCCAAGAGCTGTTAGATAAGGGCTTCATTCGCCCTAGTACGTCACCTTGGGGAGCGGCAGCTCTCTTTGCAAAAAAGAAGGATGGGTCGTTGCGGTTGTGCATCGACTACCGCAAGTTGAACCGAGTTACCGTTAAGAACAAATACCCTTTACCCAGAATAGATGACTTGCTTGATCAACTTAGAGGGTCTTGTTGCTTTTCGAAGATAGACTTGAGGTCGGGGTACCATCAGTTGAGGGTCCGGGAGGAGGACGTCCAAAAAACGGCCTTTCGCACGCGTTATGGCCACTATGAGTTCCTTGTAATGCCATTTGGGTTGACTAATGCGCCGGCTTCCTTCATGGATTTAATGAACCAAATTTTTAAGGAGTACTTGGATCATTTTGTGGTCGTCTTCGTAGACAACATCCTAATCTATTCGACTTCCGAGGAGGAACACGAGGCTCATTTGAGGATAGTGCTTGACTTGCTTAGGGAACATCAGTTGTATGCCAAATTTGAGAAGTGTGAGTTTTGGCTCACCGAGGTGAAGTTCTTGGGTCACGTTGTGTCAAGTGAAGGGGTAACCGTAGATTCTTTGAAAATAGATTCTGTGCAAGATTGGGAACAACCTAAGAACGTCTTTGAGATCCGAAGCTTCTTGGGATTGGCGGGGTACTACCGGCATTTTATGAGGGACTTTTCTAGATAAGCCGCACCTTTGACTAGGTTGACTAGAAAGGGGGTAAAGTTTGTATGGAGTGAGGCTTGTGAAAAGTCTTTCCAAGAACTCAAAACTAGGTTGACCACGGCACCGGTGTTGATCATTCCGGAGAGAGGTTTGGGGTACACCGTCTTTTGTGATGCATCTCAGGATGGACTTGGGTGTGTTTTGATGCAAAAGGGGAAGGTTGTCGCCTATGGCTCATGGCAATTGAAGACCCATGAGAAGAATTACCCCACCCACGATTTAGAGTTAGCCACAGTGGTGTTTGCCTTGAAAATTTGGAGGCATTACTTGTATGGTGAGAAGTTTGAGGTTTACTCCGACCATAAGAGCTTGAAGTATTTATTCTCCCAAAAAGATTTGAATCTATGTCAACGGAGGTGGATGGAGTTTTTAGAAGACTATGATTTTAAGTTACACTATCACCCGAGAAAGGCCAATGTAGTGGCCGACGCCTTAAGCCGAAAAACCGTGAGTAGCTTGGCGAGTGTGGCCATTCAGGAGTGGATTATGTTGGGTGAAGTCAGCAAGTTTGAGTTGCAATTGGGTGAGTTCGAAGTGGGTGCAACATTGTTCACCTTGAATGCTCAACCCACCTTAATTAGCAAAGTTGTAGAGGCACAAAAAGGAGACCGTGGAGTAGAGCTAATCCGTGATAGGATCTCCTTTGGGAAGGAAAAGTAGGGCTTGAACATTCACTCGGATCAGAGTGTACGTTACCTAGATCGTCTGTTTGTGCCTGAACCTTGTAGAGAGGAAGTGCTTCGAGAATTTCATCATTCACGCCTTGCGGTACATCCGGGAGGCACCAAAATGTATCGTGACCTTAGCCGTCAGTTCTGGGGAGGGGCATGAAGCGGGATGTCGCATCCTTCGTGTCGAAGTGCCTTACTTGTCAGCAAGTAAAGGTCGAGCATCAAAGACCAGCGGGTTTGTTATAACCCTTACCTATAGCCGAGTGGAAATAGGAGCATGTTACCATGGATTTCGTAGTTGGGCTTCCTAGAACGCAACGGGGTAGTGATGCCATTTGGGTAATTATTGATAGGCTGACTAACTCCGTACATTTCATTCCAATGCGCACTAGCGACTTAGTTGAGCACTTGGCAGAGTTGTATGTTAGAGAAATAGTTCGACTTCACGGGGTTCCTGTAACTATCATGTCTGATAGGGACCCTCGTTTTACCGCCCGATTGTGGCAAAGCCTTCAAGAGGCGTTGGGAACCAAGTTGACTTTCAGCTTCGCTTATCACCCTCAAACCGACGGGCAATCGGAGCGTACCATCAAAATCTTGAAGGACATGCTTAGAGCTTGTGTCCTAGATTTCAAGGGGTCTTGGGAGAGACATTTACTGTTGATTGAATTCGCCTACAACAATAATTATTAGGCTAGCATCAAGATGGCACCGGTTGAGGCCTTGTATGGCTAACCCTGTAGATCACCAGTTTGTTGGGCCGAGGTAGGGGATGCACCGTTGTTGGGTCCGGAGATTGTTAGGGAGACAACCGAGAAGGTTGCCCTCATTCGCAAGAGATTAGTTACAGCCCAAAGCCGATAGAAAAGTTATGCCGATAGGAGGAGACGACCATTATCCTTCGAAGTGAGTGATCATGTGTTTCTTAAGATCTCACCTAGACGAGGTTTGATGAGGTTTGGCAAGAGTGGGAAGTTGTCTCCGAGGTTCATTGGGCCTTTCGAGATATTGGAGAGAATCGGGGAAGTGGCATACCGGTTAACCTTACCGCCACAACTTTCGGGGGTTCATAATGTGTTTCACGTGTCCATGCTTAGGAAGTACGAACCCAACCCTTCTCATGTATTAGATTGGGTTGATTTGGAGGTGGATGAGGATGCCTCTTATGAGGAACGACCGGTTCAAATCCTAGATACCCGAGAGCAAGCGTTACGAGGCAAGACCATACCGCTAGTAAAGGTGTTATGGAGACACCATGGGATTCAGGAAGCGACTTGGGAAAGGGAAGCGGAGGTCTGCTCCAGGTATCCGGATCTATTTGATCATGTTTAGTTGTTTATTTCTAAATTTGTAATGTTTCCTTGTGTTGAAGGAAAATAGTGTTACGTTGTTGAACGCATGTTATTGTATGTATTGTTAATTTGTGCATGAGCTTGTGGAAGAATGATATCTTGTTGTAGATGTTTTATTTCATATATTAATTTGAGCAATTGTTGTTTTGATGGAGTGATGATGAAAAAGAAAAGATAATTGTTGGTTGAGCATAAATGTTGCAAGTCGTTAATGTTGTTAAAATGAATATAGTGGTTAGAGTTCTATTGGTTGGTGAATATGTTCAAATTTCGAGGATGAAATTTCCTATGGTGGGGAGGTTGTGATGACCGGGTCTCTTTTCTCTGTTTCTTTTTCCTTCTTTTTGGTTTCGTCTTCATTTGTTCTCGTTGGGTTGAAACCCTCAAAAATTATCTTCAATTCAAGGCTTTCGTTCTTGTTTGTGTTGGTGTTAGAATTTCCTTCTTCCGGGAAGTGCCAAGTCAAGTCCGGAGCGCCCAGGAACCAAGTCTGAAAATTTCTAGGCTGCTGGACTAGGGCCGCACGTGCGGGAGACCAAGCCACACGTGCGGGAAGAGGGGGAGTTTGGGTGTGTTGCATACTGTCTAATATGCACGAGCGGAGAGTGGTGCGGGAAAGGAGCCCCACACGTGCGGGGGTGAAGGCTGCACGTGCGAAAAGGGCGTTCCACACGTGCGGGGAAGGGCGTCGCACGTGCGGCATTCTGGACAGATCCAAGCCTTTGTTTTTATCTCTCTTTTTGGACAATTTGTAGCTCATTTTTAGGGTCGCTCTCTCTCTCTAAACCCTATTTCTCTCCTCCATCTCTCTAGAAACCCTAACCAAGGCACTTAAACACTTTGATTCCTTGCAAATCTTTGGATCTAAAACATCATCACCCCTCCTAAATCTTGAAGATCAAGCTTGGATCTTCCTTGGTGTAGGAGAAATTGAAGAACACTCCATCTTGAAGGTAGGGTTTCACTTCCTTTCATCATCAACACTTCGAGGTAGGGAATTCTTGAGTTATATATATATATATATGTTTTGCTACATAAATGTTGATTTTTTTTAAGCTTCCATGAGGTAGTTGTGTTGGTATTAATCTTGCACTAAATGAAGAGAGAGAAAGAGAGTTTTGAAGGATGGGTTTCTAAAATCTCAGCTCTTTGGTTCTTCTTAGAGAGCTTCCTTTTTATTTGACTTATGAAATGTGTTTTTGGGTTGGTTTCCACTTTGAAGTGGACAAATGTTGGATTTTTGATAAAAACCCTAGAAATTGGGGATTTTGGAAGGGATGGAAATGTCGATGGTATTTTTATTCTCCTTGTGTTAAAAGAATAGATGAGTGTAGACTTTATGAATGTTTTGAAAAATGACCATCTTATGTTATGAATATTGAAATGGAGAATTTTGTTTCAAAGACTATAGTTAATTACATGATGATATAATGTTGTGGGATAGCAAACTTGTTGTGTGCTATAGATTGTGTGAATCATGAAAAATGGAGATTTATATATTTGAAAATACCACATGTGGCCTTGAAAGGATTAAATTGACTTGAATTGTGTATGATGGGAAGTTGTTGTTTTATGTTGAAGGCACATGGTAATTTGTGTGAAACAACGTTAAAGGGAAGAAATGAGTAATGGGTTTGTTTGTCATTGTTGTTAAGACATTTGAAATTGGAAAAGGTGTTATGAGATATGGAAGATCATGGCATTGCATTTTCATTCTGTTACTATTTTGCATTGTAAATTTCGATGAAAGATAATTATTTCATGAAAAGAAATGATGTTGTAATGAGAACAATGGTAATGTGAATGGGGTAAATATGCGGTAAGTCCGGAAAGGAGGTGTAGTTGAATTTGATAAGTTGGTCTAAGTGTCCATGGTGAAAGACCAAAAACCCGCGCGGATAGGTGTCGAGCCTTCCGGTTAATATTAGTAAAAATGACAATTGGGTAGTACTTGTAGAGTCTACTTGCAGACACCAGCCTAGGGATTACCAGTGTCGTATTTACCGCCCCTATTGATCAAAATTGGAAGTTTTGAAATGTATTGCGATTGTAAGCTTGTATTGAAAAATGGAAATCTTCAAGAAGTGCATGAAATGAAATTTCTTTAAAAGAGCATGGCATGGCATGGACATTTGCATTTTTATTTTGAGTTGCATAACTGTATATACTTTGTGAGAATTCTCTACTGGGCTTTATTCTCACCCCTATGGGACTTTGGTGCAAGTAAGGATGTGGTGATCCCGCCGAGCTAAGGGCGTGGATATATTTGATGAAGAGTAGTTTTGCTCTTACTTTTATTGTGATATTTTTGTAAAGCCTAGGGCTAATTTGGTATGGGTCCGAGAGACCATTTTGTGTAACCAGGCTATTGTCTTGGAAGATGTAAGCCCTTAAGGACATTTTATTATTTTGAGACTAGATGCTTCACATGCTATAGATTAATGTATTCTTTTGTTTCGTTGAATGTATACCGTATGTGGAACTTTTGTATTAAACTCATTTATTAAATACATGAAGATGGAAGGATTACTGTTATTGTTTAGCGAATGTTCATTAGTGTGGGTAGTTCATGTTAAATAATTTTGGGGCGTTACATTGGGAGTTGTTATTATTTATTATATATGATTATAATAAATATTTGATAGTTGATTTTATGGTGTGTACCATTAAACGAAATATATTTTGTGGTGAGAAAATATTATATCATTTTATCATTTATGTTACAAAATATTATGATGGTGTGAAAATATACTTGAATTGATATATATATATATATATATATATATTAATGTAATGAGAGGTAACCCACGTGGGGGGCTGCCCCTCCACTCCTTTCACTCATTTCTTTTTCTCTTTTCTTCTTCTTTCTTTTCATTTCTTCTTCCGCCTCTATGCTCTCGGCTGAATCTCTCTTTCATTTTTTTTTTTCTTTGAACATTCATCACACAAAATCTATGATCCACCAAAATCTATTAGGTTTTAGACCCATGCTCTTGAGACCAAAATGAAGAGCTTGGTGAGAGCAACATTTTGACCAGTAGAGATCGAAATTCGACAAAATCGAAAATTTGGATTTTTCTTGTTTCTTCTTCTAGGTTGAGGTAGAGATTTTTTATACACTTCTATATGCACTTTTACTTGATTATATGGAGCTTAGAGTCGTACATAATTTAATTAGATATTTTGGAAAATTTGTGATTTTTTTGCTTAAAAGAGAAATTTTGAGAAAAATAAAAAGTTGATGCCAAAATTGCGAAAGTGTAAACTTCGAATATGTTTGTAAGGTTATGAAAGAGCTATGTTTTAAATTTGAACAAAAACGGACTTCGACTCGATCAATTTTGAAACTTTTACCGGTTTGCAACCAAAAGAGCATTTTTAAAGAAAATAAAGGAATTATGTTCAACTTTTGGGGCTTTTGATCAAAATAGGATGTCATAGTTGAATAATGATTGGAGAATGAGTTTGGAAAGAAAATGATGTTTTCTTGGGCAGTAACTGTATTATTTTGCTTAATGTATCTGTTGGAATAAAACCAACACAGTTAGAAATGAACCTGTAGAGGTTACCGGACGTGATTGTGATATGAAAACTAGTGTAGTTGTTCATATTTAATGAGATGTGGACTAGATTGTATTTATCGAAATTTTTAGAATTTAATTGTTTAAATATCTATTTAGGCTATCGGTGGAGGATAGCCATGATTATGGTAGAAATGCATGAGACTTAGGTAAATTGAACCACATTTCCTCATTTGTTGCATTGGACATTGCATTACATTCATTTCATTGGAAATGTATCTGTTTGCGAAAAGATGAATAGTTGGTGAATTTGGGTAAAGGGTGTAGAACCGCGTGGTTAGGTGTCGAGCTTTCCAGTTTACTGGTAAAAATGACAGTGGTAGTGCATTAGGGCCTACTTGCAGACACTCTCCTAGAGATTCACAGAGCCTGTATTCATGCAACATATATGGTTTAAAATAGAAATGATTTTATATCTGTTGTTGCATCTCAACATTTCATGCTTTATAAAAAGAGAGATAAACTGTTTTATCATGACCATGGCATGAGCATACTCCTCTTTAGTCTTGTCATGGTCCATATGTTATGTAGTATATCTCTACTGGGCTATGGCTCACCCTATAAGGGAAACCATTTCAGGTACAGGTGTTATGCCTCTACCAAGGCATTAACTTGGGAGGACTCGGAACTGAGGCTTCATTTTTGTTTTATTGTTATTTGTTGAATGTAAGCCCAGGGCTGTATTGACGTTGAGTTGAAACTCCATTTTGTGTAACCAAGAATGGTCTTGGATAAATTTGTAAGCCTGTAGGGCACTTATTATCTGTTCGGCTTCCATTTCATACTTGTTGTAAAATGTATGCTTGGGATTGGAACTGGAGCATTGAGATGTGAATAGTATGTATTTGGTATTTGGGATTTAATAGAAATGGATGTATGGAATAGTGAGCTATATATATATATATATATATGTGTGTGTGTTTATCTATCAAGTGGGTTTTGTAGCATAAATAGATAAACCCTGCCCAATTTTCGAGGCGTTACAAATTTCACTGGGGATTCCATTGATGAAGCATCCGCTAAAGCAATGGAAGTGGAACACTCTAAAGAGATCATTGTATTCCAGAGGGCTGAGAAGAGGAGACAACAGCAAATACTTAGGGATGAAGCTACTGCTGCTAATGCACTCCAAAGAGAAACTGCAATGAGGCAACAAGTTGCTGAACGTTATACCCTTCGTAGTTCTCCAACCATTGTTACCACTTTTGAAATTGGTAATTTCCTTTCATGTCCTTCCATGTCCCTAGTAATTTCCCTTCACAAGTTTTCAGTAATGAAACTTATCATTGCTTCATATTTCTTATTTTGCAGCAACAACTACTCTATCTCCTCCTTCGATAAGGATTTCTTCAGTTTTATCTGAAGTTGAAAGACTATTAGAAACACCCTCAAAAAAGAAAAAGAAGACTGATACTAAAGTGCCTCTAAGTGTAGAGCCCATCCAGACAATACTTTCACTTCTTAGTTCTACACTTTTCATCTCTTTCTTGAGGCAAAACATTCTTATGTCTTTATCCTTTGGCTTAACTCCACATCTTCCTCATCTAACCTTTACCTCAGCCCAATTTACTCTCCCTACAGTCCTGGCTACTCCTTCCTTGCCTAAGGAAATTCTAGTTATCACTTCATCTCCAATGATAGCTGATACTCCCAGAGAAAATACTGGTAGCTCACCAATTTTTTGTCCACCATCACTATCCAACTCTAGTCCTTCTTCTCTTGATTTATTGGTGGCCAGGACTATAGACATTGCTAAGGATACTTTAACCTCTTCTTCTATCCTTATGCAGCCATCTCTTCCTTCCACTAGAGACCTTTCTGCACCTCCAATGTCAATGGAAGAGATATACATTTTTGAAGCTAGGCTGGCTAGCTTTTTTGACATGCCTTCTATTATTCCAGCAACCAGTAATGAAGCTGAGCCATTGGTTCTAGCTAACTCTCGCCTGGAAATTTTTTAGAGTTCTTCAACCATCAGTAGGGCTTCCTTACCTACCCTGGACTTGGGCACCTGTTTGGAATTGCTAACATTATTCTCAAGGATCCCATTCGAAGCCTTTCAAAGACCTATCATCAGGAATGGTTTCCTCCAGTGTTGTAAGGTCATTGAGCAATCCAACATGGCTATTTCAAGTCACTTGTCCCAGGCAGCAGCTACCATAGATTTTTGTGTCAACATCTACCATATTGCCAAAGCTGCAGAAAATAAGTTATTGAAAGACAAGGAATTTGTTTCCCATATATATGCCGAGGTATCAAAATTAAAGGGACAACATTCCTCTGCTTCTCAATTTCGAACCTAGCTCCTGGACAAGAAAGCTCAATTAGAAGAAGAGTTATCAGCAGTTATCCTAGCCTTGGATCGTACTACTACAAAGCTGCAAATCACCAATCAAAGACTGACTGATCGAAGGCAGGACATGGCTACAGCCATTTAGTTGTTCCCCTCTCTTAAAAGTAGAGGATCAATTGTAACGAAACAACTGAAACATTGTACTGATTTTTAGGCCAATTTATGGTTGCATGTACTCAATTCCATATGAAATGAAATCCTTATTTATTGTTTAAGTGTTTTGATGCTTCTTGTGTCTATTTTGACTTAGCATTTCTCACACTCCTTATGCTTCCCACACAGTTGGATAATAAGATTTCAAGTACCTGCCATTAATTTTCTTGGGATATACATAACCATTTAAATTTCTCAAATGGTATGCTCCCCTAGGCAGAACTTTGTAAATTTGGTATGGTCCTTCCCAATTGGGTGACCATTTGCCAAACTTATGGCTTTTAATTCCTATTGGAAGTATTGGCACATTGTTTCCTATCATATTCATGGCCACAGACATGTGCCAATATCTTTCCTATTATATCCATTGCCCATCCTCTAAATGGCCATGGCTTCACTACTGCATACAAATTAGTTATTGGCACATGTCTTATCATGCATGCTTCTAGCATGCCTAACATCCTTTTGCATACTCTATGCAATCTTTTAAGATGGTTGGCCAATAGTAGGAATGCCTTCGAAGCAACCATCTCATTTTCACACCAGGCTGATGAGCACCACAAATACATTCATGTACCTCAGCCATAGTAGTTAATGTTTCCTTTGGCCCTAGGCATTCCAATAACAACCCATCTACTCCCATTTTGTAAAGAGCATTACCATACATCATGTATTGCATAAATTGTAATTTGATCTTCCTGTTGGCCTTCGAAGATGGGCCAGTTAAGTACTGCATGATTGGATGTCTCCAATCTTGATCCTGTAAGTCATTATGATTGGCTTCCAACATAAAATCTCTTTTAGCTAAGGGTGGTATTAATTTTTGATATGTTGTTTGACTTATATTCAATTGATAGTCATCTATTTTTCTGAAATTTGAAGCCTTCTGAGCTACATCATTGGCTTTGCTATTCATAAACCTTGGTATGTAAGTCACATTTGCTATCTGAAACTGAGAGAGCAAATGTAATGCAACAACGTAATATGGTAACATGCTTGCACTTTGACATTTGAAAATTCCTTTCACTTGGTTGACTACCAATTGAGAATCTCCAAATATGTCAATTGCATGAGCTTGTAATCAAATGAGCATTTCCAGTCCCATTATTAAAGCTTCATATTCAGCTTGATTATTAGAACAAGAACTTTCATCAATCCTGAAACCATGAGTAGTTTTTGCCCCTGTGGTGACTTAATTACAACACCAATTTCGATCAAACCATTGGCTTTTGATCCATCGAATCACATTTGCCATGACTCAACATTGACCATGCCAAGATCCATTATCTCCTGGATTTCTGTTTGACATGGATGATCTGCCAAGAAGTTAACCAAAACTTGTCTTTTTACTGCCTTTGAGAAACATATTCTAGATGAAATTCTGACAAGGCTAATATCCATTTGCCAATTCTTCCTCTCAACATAGATCTAGATAACATATATTTAACCAAGTCTGTGGTTGTAATTACCAAGACAACAGTAGGCAAAAGATAATTTCTTAATTTCATTGCTGCGAAGTACAATGCAAGGCACAACTTTTCTACAACTAAGTATTTACATTCACAAGAATTTAAAAACCTACTAAGGTAATAAACTGCTTGCTCCTTGCCTTCTTCATTATCCTAGGCCAAAAATACTCCCAATGAATCTTCTGCTGCAGCAATTTATAACTTCAAGGGCTTGTCTTTCCTTGGTGGCATCAACACTGGAGGCTTGGCCAAGTAGGCTTTAATTCCTTCGAAAGCGGCTTGATGCTCTGCTGTTCTGACAAACTCCTCTTCATCTTTTAACTTCAACAAAGAAGAAAATACTTTAGTTTTCTATGCAGTGTTAGAAATAATTCTTCGAAGAAAATTAACCTGACCAAGGAACTTTTGTATTTCTTTCTTACTTGATGGAGGTTTGGCCTCAATTATGGCTTTGGCTTTATTCTGATTAATCTATATTCCCTTCTTGTGCACTACATACCCCAAGAAGTTTCCAGCTGATACACCAAAGCGCATTTGAGAGGATTAAGCTTCAACCCGAAACTTTCTCATTCTTCTTTCGAAAACTGCTACCAAGTGAACCAAGTATTCCTCCATAGACTGGGATTTTACAACAATATCATCAATGTAACACTCTAAATATCCTCCAATAAGATCATGAAAGATAGTATTCATCGTCTTTTGATATGTTGCCCCAACATTCTTTAAACCAAATAGCATTTTCAACCCCACTCAAAATGCCAATAGTCATAGGACACCTGAATGCTGTCTTGTGGACATCCTCTTCAGCAATACAGATCTGGTTGTAACCAGAATGCCCATCCATCATAGACAGAATCTTATGCCCTACTGAACTATCCACCAACAGATCAACTACAGGCATGGGGTATTCATCTTTTAGAGTTGCCAATTTAGATTTCTAAAATCAATGCATACCCTTATCTTGCCATTCTTTTTCATTACAAGCACTAATGTTAGACAACCATTCGACAACTATAGACACCCCAGATTTTTGACCGACCCTAAGACTCAGACGTCATCGATTAAGTGCTCGGTGATTGTGCATGTTGTGCTCGTTCGAGTTTCCAGAGTTTTCGGCTGAGTGTCTTGCCTCCGGGCCTCTGAACTCTTTGCGCTTTGGCTCGGTTTGTGGACCAAGCCTTGTTTTCTCTTCCCTGGAGGGAGAGAGTGGTTTGTAGACCACCCTTTTGTGGTCATAGACCACTTTTCCTGCTTGGAGACTAGTTTTTGATTTTCGAAGCCTTCGGCCGCGCGCCTTGACTCGGGACCGCTTAACGTTCTCCGTTTGGCTTGGTTTTCGAACCATGCGTTGTTGCCTCTGCCTAAAGGGACACTGTAGTCCGGGAGACCACTTTTTGTGGTCGTAGACCACTTTTGATGCTAGTAGACTAGTTTTCGAGGCTCCCGGCCGCGCGCCTTGCCTCCCGGACTTTCGTCTTACATCCCTTTGGTTTGTTTTTGGTACAAACCTTGTTTTCCTTGCTTGCAAGGTAGTCTAAGGGTGGGAGACCAGTTCTTCCCCTTGGAGATGACTTTCCTTCCTGCCAGCCAGCTTTCTGGTTGGCCAACTGGTCTCCTTGGTCTTTGGGCCACCTTTTCTGATCGGCCACCACAACATTGGCTTGCTTTTAGTGTGTAGACCTTCTCCCCTCATGGCCGACCACTTTTTGTCTTGGGAGACCACTTGTGGTGGTCGGTCGACCATTAGAAGTAGCTGACCGACCACTTCAAGTGGTCTGCTGCTTTCCATCACCTTTTTGAAGATATTTTTAGGCCAGCTGTGCCAGCTGGAAGGCACAGAAGCCATCCTCCATACACGTGTATGGAGGGATGGCTTTAAGCCTAAAGCTTGTCCACAAGCTTGTTGTTTGTTCTCTATAAGAGAGACCACCCTCCCCCTCCTCCTCCTGGTTCAGATTTTCTTGCTTGAGCTATAGATACACATATATCTCTGTATCTCCCTCTTGGTCCCATATTTGTGCCTTAAAGTGTAATTTCTTCATACTATTGCACACAAACACACACTCAAACACCATACTCTTGTTGCTGAGGCTCTTTGAGGTTGGTTTTGGAGTCTTTGGACTGGTTTTGATCAAGGAAAGTTGCTGGAGTTGCAGCTTTAAAGGGGTTCTACAAGGGTGAGTTTCTACCATCTTAACCCTTGCCTTGCTTGCTTAAGCTTTTAGACCTATTTTCATGTGTTTTAGGCTTACTTCCTACTGCAAAAAGTTCTATTTTTTAGTCCTTGTGATGTTTGTTTAAGGTCACTTTTGTGTTGGGGGTGGTCTACCCCCTCTTGTGCCTTGTTAGGCCTTGTTTTGAACCTTCTTTTTAAGCCTTGGGACCACCTTGTTTTGGCCTTCTCACCACTGAAACTCAGAGGAATTTCAGTGGTGGAAATGGTGTTTTGAGGTCCCGAATAGGAGAGGGTCATCCCCTCTCCTTGTGTTCTTGAATGCTTGCTTCATTTGCCTCATGTTTGAGCATGTTTGTTAAGCTTGTGTTGGCCATATCTCAGCCTATTTTAGGCTTTATTTCAGTATGGCATACCACTGTTTTGACTTGATTTTGTCACCTCATGCATGCCTTATACACTTGTAGTGTAAATCTCATAAACTAGCTTTGTATGCTTCATGAAGTAGCATGTCTTCTAGCTTGTTTTGGTCCATTTCAGCATGTTCTTGGTGTTGTTTTGCCATGATATATCTCTGTTAAGGTTTGGTTTGATGGCCCCTTGCATGCTCCATGTACTTGTAGTGCATTTCCATTCACTAGCCTAATGTGTATCATGCTTTAGACATATCATTCTAGCATGATTTTGGCTTAACTCTAAGAAGCTTTTGTCCATGTTTTAGCATGCTTAAGCTCTGATTTGTGTTTTTTTTTGTCATGCATGCCATGTTTTGTATAGCTATAGTGCATTCTAGCTTGTTAGCTTTGTGTATTGAGTCCACTAGCACGCATTGCTTGGCCTATTTGAATGATTTGGAATCATTTGAAATGTTATTTCAGTCCATATAATGTTGCCATACACTCACATCTTTCACTTATTCAATGCGTTGAAGGGTTGGTCCTTTATGCCTTAAACATGAGCCATTGCGTATGCCTTCATGCCTAAGCTTGAGAGCTTTCATTTCAGTGTGTTTTTGGGGTTATTTTGCCATGATATAACTCTGATTTTTGTTGGTTAAGCCATCTCATGCTTGGTCTTGATAGGTGTAGTGTAATCCTCCCTTTTGGCCTTGCATATTCCATGCCTTATGCCCTTCATGCTAGCTTGTTTTGGCTTCCTTACATGCATGTTTTAGACTCATTTTGACATGTTCTAAGACTGTTTTGGGTTTGAACTTGCCATATGCTTCATGTTTTGCATAGCTATAGTGTAAGTGCCTATGCTAGCTTCAAGCTTTGGGTACCATAGCATGCTTCATTTGCATCATGTATATGATTTGGCATCATTTCTCATGACATTTTAGAGCATATAGGACTGCCATGTTCCCATTTATTTCATTCACTCTTTAAGTGCCTTTGAGTGTTATGCATTGTTGCCTAGTTTGTGGCCTAGCATGTATGCCATCTTGCCTAGGCCTTTGAGCCCTCATCTCAGCATGCTTCGGTCTTTGTTTTGACCTATTTGAGCTCTGTCCATGGTTGGTTCATGCATTTATGCCATGTATTGCATGCCCCCTTTGTAGTCCTCTTTGCTAGCCTTATACCTTAAGGACCCTAGCATGCTACGCTTGTGTTGTTTGAGTGATTTGGCATCATTTCATACCTTATTTGAGAGCATTTAGTGTTGTTACACCTCCATGCTTGTCACTCTTTTGAGCACTCTTGAGAGTTGTGCTCTTATGCCTAGTTGATGGGCATTGCATTGAGCATGTTTGTCTTGACCTTCATGCCTTAGTTTCATCATTATGGCCACTGTTTTGGGCACGACTGAGGTCTGTCTACATTCGGTTTAAGTCCATTGAGCATGTTTGCTTTCATGTTATTTGCATGCTTACATCTCATCATGTTGTTGCATGCTTATGTTGCCTTGCATTGTGTATGCATGCATTAGCATTGTTTGCATGTCATTAGCTTTGTTAAGTTGATCATGTCACATTGCATTGAGTATGCCATGTTGTTGTTTGCATTGCGTATGCCATTTTGTTGCTTTGCATTGTGTATGCATGCCATTAGCATTGGTAGTTTGATCATGTTGCATTGCATGTTTTTGCATGCTTGTCCCTTGCATGATTGTTTGCATGCTAATGTTGCATTACATTAGTTGCGTGCATTGCATTGTATGTGGCATACTCGTGTTGCATTGTGTTTGGATTAGGTGTTAGTCCAAACACGAGAAGCGAGGGACGTTTCATACTTGAAGTGATGAAACGTGCCTCAATTCTCGGTCGCCGACCCTCTTGATCATACATGATAGAGGTCAAGGCTTTATGTGTTTATTTGTGCATTCATTTTACATTGAATTGTGCAATTTGGCTTCTCGGCCATCATGCATCGAGATGCGTGATTGGTGGCCCGAGGGTCGAGAACCGCACTCCCTTGAGCTTATGAAATGATAGGGAGGGTGGTTGTGCACACATACCTTGCAAATACATTGCCATGCCCTTTCTTGCTCTCTGTTGCAGCAAACTGGAGAAGTGCAGCACAAACTGGTCGGCCAACCAGAAAAACTAGCTGGCCGACCACTTTTTCTGGTCTGCAGCAATGGAAAGTGGTCGGCCAGTGGCTGTAACACACCCCTAGGTGGTCGGCCATCTCCTACAGGTTCCCATGGTGGAGTTGAAGCTTTGTGGAGCTTGGTGCAAGGTTCTGAGAACAATTAAAAACAGAGGCAAATTGGGGCATCGCGACGGATTTCCGAACGAGGCGACCGAGCATGCATGCACTCCTCATCCCGAGGACCTCTGTTTACTGTTTTCCTTAGCTAGTTTATGCTTTGGTTTTGTATTTAAGTAGTTAATGCATTTAGCTGCTTATTTAGGTTGTAATAACTAGTTAGTTAACTTGTTAGTTAATTAGCTTGTTTTTGTAATAATTAGTTAGCTTGTTAGTTAATTAGTTTTGTGATGTAATAATTAGTTTAATTAGCTAGTTAGCTTCTTATTCGGACCCTCCGTTGAGAGGGCCAACTGTTGTAATAAGCGTGCGTGTGTGTGATGCATGTCTTCCAACCCCCATTTCTTTCTCCCTTTTACTTAACCGCTTACGATGGTTAGTTTTAGGGCATATTTTGTTTAGCATACCTTATGCTTCGCATGCGTGCATCCATTCATCTATATTGCATGCATCGGGCTCGGCGCATCATACTAACTGCATTGTATTTCAATACATTTACTTGATACGTGTTCAACAGCATGTTATCAAGTTGCATTTCTTATGCCATCTTAGAATAGCCGAGCCATATTTTTAGTTGCATTTTTGCATGTGTTGCATTAGCCATCTTAACATGAACTAGGATCATGCATGATTTCTAACTAGTTCTTTGTTTTGGCTCGGAGTACACTGTGAGTGTTTACGTTTTAGCATACTGCATGTGTGTTAGTGTTGCCATGAAAGCATGCTTGCCATGAGGCTAACTGCTTATTGATTAACTGCTTGAATGCCTGTGGATGAAGGTTGGATTGCTTGAATTGGAACAATTCATTGAAATCCCGCGACTTAGCCTACTTGCGAGTAGCAAACTTCAAACTGTTTTTAAAAACAAACGAACATGCAATGTTTCGTTCCAACTTAGGCGATCTAGTCTATACTTGTATGTTGTGCGCATCACATAGTAATTCTAGGTTAATAACCGGAATAAGAACGCATGTGTTTTCAAAAACAAAATATCATGTTAGTAAAGGCCGATCTTTGATCGGGCAAGCGGAGGTGCTCATTGCATGACCTTCCCCTCTCGTACCCAAGTTCCCGAGCCGAGGCAACTTTGGTGATGACGGACACGTGGCCTTAGGCACGAGTCAGGTTTCCTAAATTTTTCAAAATAAAACATTTAGGTGGCGACTCTGTATCTGGCAAAGCAGTCCATGTTTGGGCACTTCTTTATAAAAATTAGTTTTCCAAAACGATTTGCCGATTTGGATTCTTTGGTGATTTATCGGTCTCGTATTGCACTTTGTAAGATTAGATT